>JBAMBR010001894.1:0-50050 GCA_037044475.1 Zaprionus obscuricornis
CAGATGTTGTCCGCTGTCTGACTTATGTGAAATTGATTCAATCTCAGTTTAAACCACTGTGCCGCGGTGGCATGTCTGTGGCGTTGCCCCCCCTTCGCCCCTCCCCCATTGCCATTGCCATTGCCATTGGCATTGGCATATCTTGTGGCATATTACCCTCCACGTCGATCGTCAGGATTTCATGTATGTCACCCCAACTGATGTATATAATATGCATGTACGTGTATGTGTGTGTGTGTGTGTGTGTGTGTGTGTGTTCTTTGTGTCGGTGTCGGTTTCGCCTCGCACAACGTAATTTATTTTTGGCGCAATTGCGGAAGGGAAGTGAAGGCGTAGTGTCAGCCACGCCGCTCTCATGTTGATGCCATCAGGACATCAGGACACTGTCCTGGCTTCTCACTCTCCTTCTCACTCTCTCTCTCTTCATCTGTCTATGTCTGTCTGTCGTTACTTCTTTGTCTCTCGTATGGTTACATGTGCGGGCATTAAGTGTATTCCGCATGAGTGGATTTTACCGAGATTCGCGATGGTTCACAGCGTGTTAGGTGTTTAACCTGGATCAAAGCGAAATCACTTGCAGCAACAGCAAAACGTATAGATGCTTCCTCTATACATTCTCATAGTCCCCTAGACCCCTAGGCCCCTAGACAATCCCATCATACATCGCATCTATTCATATATCCGCCCATTTATACACACTGATACTGGCAATGTCAATGTCATTATCAATTTGGATCGCATTTTAATAGGATAATCTTTATGTGTGTGTGTGTGCGAATTGTCTTTCCTAGAGGAAAATAACTGAATTATTCATGAATGCGCTGTATGAGTGCATATTTGAGTGCTTATGAGTGCTCAATGCTCAATGAAATAATATTGATTACAATATTAATAACGTTATGGGGGAAATTTAATAAAAACTTATTAAAATATATATAAAGCTGCGATATATATTCGATTTTATGCAATTTAATAGAATTAATTAATAAAAAAAAAAAAAATTGTCATTTTGCAATTGAATCAAAATTTTATTTTATAGTTTAACTTTTTTTTATATATATTTTAAAGTTTAACCAAATATTTATTTTTATTTATTTATTTTTATTTATTTATTTTTATTTATTTATTTTTATTTATTTATTTTTATTTATTTTTTTTTATTTTAAGCCAAATCTTGTTTATTTTTCATTTGAAATTTCGCTGCCTTTGAACTGATTGTCGCTTTATATAACAAACTGCGCTTGAATCTTTGCCTTTTCCACTCTCACACTCACACTCTCTTTTTATAAAAAAAAAAAAAATCTTTTGACTTCTTTGACATATCGCGGTAGATTTGTACAACTCGAATACGAACTAAGTTCAATTTGTTTATTCAATGGATAGAAAATTGTTAAGGCGTTAAGTAAACACAATTTATGTGTCGCATATGTTACGACAGCAAGTGTACACAGTACTCTACAAACTCTATGCCCCACAACTCTCTGACAGTATATATATATATATATATGTGTGTATATGTCGAACTAGTAACCTTCGGTTTTTAAGTCCTGCTGAATGAATGGTTGGCTGCTCTTTGGGTCCATTTCAGCAAATTAGGTTGTAGTCGCGTTTACGCTTTCGCTTCAGATAACAGTTCTAACATTTTCTAGACGCGTTT
This sequence comes from Zaprionus obscuricornis, assembly GCA_037044475.1. Classification (NCBI taxonomy): domain Eukaryota; kingdom Metazoa; phylum Arthropoda; class Insecta; order Diptera; family Drosophilidae; genus Zaprionus; species Zaprionus obscuricornis. Next base: position 1,658 of record JBAMBR010001894.1, read on the forward strand.
CATTTTTTTTCTTTTTTTTCGTACCTCATGACTACTAATTGCCACGGGAGGGAGAATATTGCAGTTTCATTGTCATAGAAAGTTCTCTTCAACTCTGTAAAAATTACAGTGGAATTTTTGTATTAAGTTTGTATTAAGAAATTTTTATATCGAATTTTTTTTCAATTCTCAAGAATTTAATTTTATTTATTTTTCATTTAGATGCATTTAAATTTATTTTTTTAAATTTATTTAATTTGTAAATATTTTTATTTTCTTCTTATTTAAATTTTATTTTCTTCTTTTCTTTTTTTCTATTTTTTTTTTTATATTTATATTGCATTTATATTTGACCTCAAATGAAATTAATTTAAATTTTCAAGTAAAACATTTCGCGTGAATGAAATTTTGCAGAAATTCAAGATTCAGATAATTTAATTACATTCCGCCCACTGTATGACATTGCGGCATAGCATAGCGATGGCATAGCGTGGCATAGCATCATGTGTATCGAGCTGCCAAACTGATACATGAAGAGGCATACGAATTTTGTATGGCAGCAGTCGCGCTAGCAGCAGCCAACAACCAACAGCCAGAAGCCAGAAGCCAGCAGCCGGCAGGCAGCAGCGGCATCATTATCATTGCCAACGACATTGCGTCATTAAACGAGATGCTCAACAACCGGAAAGCCAAATGTCCTTGCGATCACAGTCAGGCTTTTGCGTTGACTCTACTACAACACAAACAAACACAGAGAGAGTGAGAGAGAGGGAGAGAGAGATGCAGACACACACACACACACAGTGACACAGACATATGTTTTATACTATGCATGTGCATGTGTTTTTGGGGGCACATGCAACACTTTGCAGTGTCAAGCAAAACAAGCAAAATGCGAATACGAATTCGAATGTGATGCGACATTTGCTACCTGCGATTGAGAGTTGTCTTCTTCAATTTGTTGTTGTTGTTGTTGTTGCCTAGACGATATAGCATATCCTCGAGTACATTTGTCGCATTTGTCCTGCTCTGAGAATCGTCAAGCCTCACTTTCCCTGCCACTTTCACTAGCCAAAACCAAAGCCATAGCCATAGCCATAGCCATAGCCATAGCCATAGCCATAGCTATAGTCAAAGCTATAGCTAAAGCCGCAGCCAGAGGGACTGAACTGTGAATTTATGGCATGCATTTGTTTTGCACTCTCGATTTGATTAATGTTGTGACAGCTTTACAAGTGTCGCGCCCCGAGCCAAAGTTCAGAGGGGGGATTCATCATTTACCCAAACAACAGTTGGCTATGGTTATGGCTTTGACTCTGTGGCTCTTCGGCTCTGTGGCAATGTGGCTGTGTGACTCTGTGACTTTGCACCATGTTGCCATGTTGGTCGAACATAACAACAGTTGTCTCAATCTGACACATACTTATGCGGAGTATTTCGTTTGTTCCTATATGTTTTTTATTTTATTTTTATTTTTTTTTGCTCTAACTCCCAGAATACACTCAAAGCATTTGGTCATAAAAATTGTAAATTTTCACACAAAAATAAATTTACTTCTTCAAGTGTTTAAAGGAAACTTTACGAATCGAATTCCTAAGCGACTTGTTAACTAAATTCCAAAATTGAAAGACACTTTAAACAAGTTTTCCTTGCGTGTTTTATGTCTGTAAAAGACAAAAGTTACATAAATATTATTATACGTAAAATTTTTGGAGTGATCCCCCTAGGAAAATATTTATTTAGCAATTGTTGAAACTAAATTTTCAATTGAAATTTTTATATAATATTTATTCAGAATTGTAGCAGCTAATCTGATGATCGAAATTCTTATAGACATTGATAAATTATATTATATAAAATTTAATATTATATATAAATAATAAATATTGACAAATTTATTTTTATATATAAAAAATATTTATAAATTATATTGTATAAATAAATTTTCTTTACGTTTATTTCTTTGACATTTTAATTATTTGCATGCTCTGATTAACTTTTAATTGGCCAAGTTAACAGAATTTTAATGAAGTTCTCATCGCATATTTCTCTTAGTGTAAAGTATTTATTTAGCAATCCGATCCAAAGCAATGTCTGTCTTCATGTCTCTATGTCTGTCTGGCTGTCTGTCTGTCTGTCTGTGCGCAAGGATATATGTCGTGACTTCTTGTCGCGCGGCCTTTTTTGTGTGTCGGAATGATTGAGGCGTTCGTATAATCCGTTTGTCATGGCCTCTGACAAAAGCTAATTGTCGCTAGTGTTGTATGTTTGCCATGCTATGTTTCTATGTATCTGTGTCTGTGTCTGTGTGTGTGAGAGAGAGTTGAAAAGGACTCGCAAATGGTTTTATTGTGACATTTCATTTTTACGCCCTGTGAATGCAGATGGTCTTGATTAATTATAGCCAAAAACTGTCGAGCTCTGACGGCTTTGGCTCTGACTCTGTCTCTGTCTCTGGCTCAAAGAGTTGGCTGCCTGATTTTGTCGTCCATCGTACTTCTGACAGCAGAAGCCAAATGTTGTATTCACCCACACATACACATACACAGCATATATATTTGTATATGTATGTGTGTGCTGATACTTGCAACTTATTGCGGCTGGCATGGGAGTTCTCTCGGCGTGTCAGCGATAATCAGTTGGCAACAAAGTTTTAAGCGCGAACTCAACCGCAATTTCCGCTTCACCAAGATAAACGATGCGTCGTCAGCGCCAACTCCTACGGCGCCATCTCCAACGTCAGGGACTACAAGCATTCCTAGTATGCCACCCATAATATCCAGTAGTACCCAGTACTATATGCCATACCATGCCACATTCAGAGCCCACACGTACAATTGTTTACCGAACATAATTTATTCAAAATGAACATTTAAATAGGTGCCGCTGAGCCGTGTATACCGCACGGTAGCACCGTGGCACCATGCAACGTGTGTGCCATGTAGCGTGTGCCTCAACAACCGCAACGAGCCGCTTTTACCCAGTATCGTAGTATCGTAGAATCGTGCCGTGTTGTGGAATATTCATTTGCATTTAAACATGAAAATTGTTAGCATTTTGCTGCGACTGTTGCACTTGGATTTAGTTGCCTCACACCTCACACCAAATTTTGCTGCAGCATTATGTGCACGCATCCGTATAACTGGGCCACGGTTCTCGACCTTCGTTAAAATTCTCCGACATACTCGGAATAGTCTGAGTTTCCTTTTTCAACTTACTTAACTTAGCGGAAAAAAAATAAAAATGAAAAAAAACTTTCATCATACCGGAATTTCAATACCCTGCGGGTATGCTAATTGATTGTTTAAGTTTCTCTATATATATATATATGTTATTTTTTTAATAGATTAAAGAGATTGAAAATACAGCAAATACACGCGACATATATTGCACATGTGGCATAAAAAAAAAAATCACAATCAATTTTTGTGCGTATTGAATATGAATGCATTCACAACGATCTGATGGACTGATGGATGAATGAATGCTCGGATGCAATCTTAATTTAAATCCGTAACGAAATCACAATTGCCGGACATTCGTATGACCGGATAAAGAAATTTCAATCAGACATCACATCACATCACATCAGAGCAGAGCAAACGCAATGCAATGCATCGATTTAATCGAGCTGAACAACTGTTAAAGGGCGGATGCCCTCAGGTTCATTTCAAGTTTTTGTTTGCCTGCATATACTATATACTATATATATCGGTATATATATGTATATGCATATGAGAATGTTAACCTTTAACCGGTCGATCTGCGGTTGACACTGTCCTACGTCCATTCGTCTACATTTGGAATTTATTTATCTTGATTTTATGCAAATGCCTGCAAGCTTTTGATTGTCATGAGAATCAACTATGCTTATGACATGATTCCATTTCATTTTATTTCTAGTATGCCTGCCATCAACATTATTATGTATATACATAGCCATCAGATATAGTAGTATATATAACTAGGCATATATATAACATTTATGTAAACATACAATTACAGTCTTAAGTAAACAGCAGCCGCCAATTACTAGAAGCTCAACTGCAGTTTTAATCAACTTAATAAACTTTTTTTTTCCCCTCTCTACAAAATTCTTAAGCTTAAGAAACTTTTCAAATATGTTTTAAAAATAATATTAAAATAGTTTGCATTACTCGAAAACAATTATAAAATTTTTTTTTAATTATTATTTCAAGTTAATTTCATAATATAAGCACAAATTTCTGCTGGCATAAATTGTTGCTGTTGTTCTGCTTATATAACATATAACAACAATAACTTAAGACCAAGTGCCAAATAAACAAAAACACAAACATTTCATTCTCTATTCTATATTCTCTATTCTCTATTCTGTATTTTGTATTCTTAATTCTCTCACATTGTTTGTGTCGCAGCACTGAAAGCAATTGCAGGCTACTTACAATTATTACTTTGCACTCAGCCTAAAAACAAAAAAAAAAGGACAACAAAATGTATAAAAACAAAGGGCAATTTCTCTGTGCACATATATTCGTGTGTGTGTGTGTGTGTGTGTGTGTGACAACACTCTATTGTTGTCAATAGTTACATAAATTAGAATCAAATTAGGTCTTCAAAAGCCCCGAACGATGGGCATCTAAAGTGACCGCCAACAAACGCATGTGTTGCGCATTTTTCGTATAAGAGTTTTTTTTTTTCTTTCATTTGTTCCTCTCTCTTTCTCTCTGTCGCTTTTTTTTTTGGGCATCGCGCTGATTTATGCTTAGCAACATGTTGCTAGCAACATTGAGCTTGCAGTGTAGTTGTTGTTCTTGTTGATGTACAAAATGAAACATGTGTTCGACATGCAGATGAGCCGAATTATTGCTGTGTTTTAAGTGGCAGCTAAGTGACATGAGTAAATATTAGTACAAAATGAAAACTAAATAAATATTTACTTTACCAACACTTAAAATGCACTTTAAAAAAAAATATTAAAAATAAAATTTAAATTAAATAATAAATTAAATTAAATTAAATAAAAATAAAATTATATTAGCAGCATTTTAAATAAAAGAAAATTTATAAAAATATTTTTTTTTCATTTATTTTTCATTATTTCTAAAATTTATTTTTCTATTGCTTTTCAAAGCAATTCTGCTGATCAAGTCCAAGTGTCAACTTTTCGTTTTTTGTCTTCTACGCCCTTCACGAGCGAGCGAAAGAATTGCTCGGCTGGCAACATTGTTGCTAACATCGTGCGCAACTTACACTTCGTGTCATTCGTTTATTCGGCAACAATCGGCTGCTCGGGCTGCAGTCTGTGCCAGTCGACTATTAGTCTAACGGGACCAGTGGATACGTTAACATCGAATCGCGCTTGATTGTTGCTATTGAAATTTCTATTTCGTTTGCTCGCACGCCATGGGTGCCCGACGCCCCCATCGTTCGTCTTGTAAGTGTCTATAGTGTCTGACGCCGCTGTTGATGCTGATGCTGCTGTTGATGTTGATGCTGATTTTGCGGCTGCTACTCTGCTCTGCTGATGTTAGTGGTGGTAGTGGTGGTGGTGCTGCTGCTGCGCTATTGTTGTTATTATTGTTGTTGGCGTGACATCAGCAGCGCCGCCACAGATGCTGTTGACACGTTCGAAGGCCATCGCCAATGGCTGCCGCTCAACTCAATTCAACTCAACGCGACTAAACGCGACTCAACACGACTCGACGCGTTTTTGTTGGCAGCGTGTCGCTTTGCGGTCGCGATTTTGAAAAGTGGAGCGCCAAAACATACCGTGAGACTGTAGCTGCGGGGTCGCTGCCCGTTTCGCTGTCGTTGTCGCTGTCACTGTCGCTATCGTTGTCCGTATCAGTGTCTGCATCGCGTCTGTCTGTCTGTGCCGGGAGCCGCCTCAAATCCTGCCAATAATCGCATTGCGGCAACTTGTGCCGCGTTATTTGTGCAATGCGTATAAAATAATATACGCCGTGCGGCCCAGTGGAAACGTGCTAATTATAATATGTTAATGTTTGTGTGTGTGTGCGTGTGTCTGTGACTGTGTCTATGCGTTTGCCTGTGTGTGTGTGTGTTTGTGTGTGTGAATCTGTGACTATGTCGAAAGCGATGCTGATGCTTACGTTGACGTTGAAGTCAAAGCCGATGCCGATGCCGATGCCGACGCCAGCGGCAAATGCAACTTGTGAAATTGGGCAAAAACTGCGCGACCGCAGAACCGGAGGCGTTCACGTAGACGACACTGATGCCTCAGCAGCAGTGAAAGAGATGCTGTGCTCTAGGGGGAGGGGAAGGGGAGCGGGCAAGAGTGGGGAAACTCGCGTGGCGTGTGGTGAGGCGGTTGGGGTGCTGTGCAAATATTTGGCACATGCCCGAGCACCAAACGCCGAGCACAACGACAAAGCGAAAGCAACAAAAGCAATTATGCAAATATTGCAAAAATAACGCCAACAGAGTATTGTGTGTGTATAAGTGAGTGTGTATGAGTGTGTGTGTGTGTGTGTGTGTGTGTTTGTTAGCCAGCTCCAATTGATTAGCATAAGCGGATACGGAATTGGTTCTGCCTGTGTTTCTACATGCAATTTCCATACCACACACAGACACATAGCATACAATGTAAGTGTATGTGTATGTGTATGTGTGCGTATGCGTATGCCTCTCTTTATGTGTGTGTGTGCGCTATGTGCACAATTAGCGCCAAAGTCCACAAAATCGACTAATCAAACAAAGGGACGGCAACATCCGAGGAAAACTCAAATTAAATTGGGGGGATTTTTCACGCCTCTGCTGCCGTTGCCGTTGCCGTTGCCGTTGCTGTACAACGTAAATGCCAACGGCAATAGCAGCAACAGCAATACCAACGGCAAAAGCAACGTCAACGACGTTAACGTCGCTGCTCTGCCGACTGGGCCGCATCATTCGCAAAATACGCGCGTAATCTATTTTCATCGCTCGACTTATTTTAATCTAGACGCGCGGCCCTTACTCACAGTCTCACTCACAGTCTCTCTCTCTCTCTCTCTCGTAGTCTCGCTCATCCTCTTATATTCTTTAGACGTGGAGGCAAGTCAATTGGATAGCTCCACCAACTGCCCCTGCTTGTAGTCTATCTTACTCATTGCTGCCAGTTCCTGCCTGTATTTCCTTTTCCTCTGTCTCACTGACTGACGGGACAAATCCCCGGCTCGCAATGCAGCAGGACGAAACTTGGTCGTCGTAGTCGCAACATCGTCGTCGTCGTCGGCATCGGCATCGGCATCAATTCGAGGCTTTGCATTCTCCGTTGCGAAATTAAAAGTAATTTTTAAGGATTTATCACGGATTTGCAGCATCATCGCCAGCATCCTGACTCTGCACAAAATTCTGTGATTCTTCTCATCTTCGGATGCTGCTGCTGATGCTGCGCTGCTTCTTCTCATGTTTTTTTCTTATTTTTATTTTTCGGTTTTGAATTCGGATTATAAATTGATATTAATACGCGTAATTTACATTGCTGCCACTTACCGCAGTTACTCTGCCACTGCCACTGCCACAGCCGCTGGCATTGCCATTGGCATTGCGACTGCTATTTCCTGCTGCCACTTGCAACACACTCTCAGTCATATCCCAGCCATACTTACAGTTCTCCTCCCTCTCTCTTTCTCTTTCTTTCTCTCAGTCGTGCATTTCTCATCTCTCTGCCCTTCGGCTTCAAGTTTCGAGTTGCGCGTGTAATTAAATTATCACAAGTTTATCGCGCAAGATGAGAAATTGCCAAGCGGGAAAAATTGGCCATGTGCAGGGGGAAACCGAAAAATGCCGGGGATGCCCAGTGGAATCTCAGTTTTAGTTAATTACTTGCTTAGATTTCAAGCAACTTTTTCTTGCTGTTTATGTTGCTGTTGCTATTGTTATTCTCTTTGTTGTTGCTGTTGCTGCTGCTGCTGTTACTGCTGCTACTGTTGCTGTTGTTAATTATAAAGGGCTTCCGCCTTTAGCAACTTTTTGCTAAAAAAAAAAGAAATAAACTGCAACTTATGCAACTTGCACACAACACACACTGCATGCAACTAATAAAGCAGAAATTAGTTTAAAATTATCCCATTACTTGCTCCTAACAATGATATATCACACTAATAGGATCCAGCTGGAGTAATAAGCTCAAGCACAAATTCCTCAGACATCTCACTTGCTACACTGAAAACAAATTGTAAGCAGATGTTAAAAATTGTTAAATAAAATTCTATGAAATTACAATTGAGAAATTGATTTATTATTTATTTTATTTTATTTATATTAATTAGGAAATTATTTTATTGACGAATTATTAAATCGATTTTTATTTATTTTATTTTTATTTGTTTATTTAATTTGTATTTAATTTATATTAAATTTTTAAAAATTAACTACAAAATATTTTTTATCTATTGAAATTCTTAGAAATTATTTTACTGAGGACTTTTAAAATCTATTTATTAAATTATTAATTTTGTATTTTATTTTTATTAATTATTTAAAAACCAACTAAAAAATATTTTTATTCAATTTCAATTTATTCATAACAGTTAACGAAATGAATTCCCAAAAATTCTATAAAATTTCAGATGAAAAATAGATTTATTATTCACTTTTACAGGGGAATCGATTTTTATATATTTTATTTTATTTTTATTTTTATTTATTTACTTTGCATTTAATTTTTATTAATTATTTAAAAACTAACTACAAAAATATTTTTATTCAATTTCAATTTATTCATAAAATTTAACGAAATCAATATGCAAAAATTCTATAAAATTTCAGATTTAAAATAAATTTATTATTTATTTTGTTTCACTTATTTTATTTAAAAATTATTTTACTGGGGAATTATTAAATCGATTTTTATTTATTTTATTTTATTTATTTATTGATTATTTAAAAACTAACTAAAAAATATTTTTTTTTTCAATTGAAACTCTTAAAATTTAACGAAAATTCTATGAAATTTCACACGAAAAAATTATTTTTTATTTATTTAGGAATTATTTTACTAAGGAATTTTTAAATTGTTTATTATTTATTTTATTTTACATATTTTATTTATTTTCTATTTAATTTTTAAAAAATTATTAAATTGAAATTCTTCAAAATTAAACGAAATCAATTTCAAAGAATATAGTTTTGCATTTATCAGAAAATGCCTGAAAGCCAAATACCACAGTTACCAAATATAATATAATGCCTTCTTGCTTGACCAAGCGAATATTCTTATATAAATATATTTCTGGTATATATTTATTTATTTTTTTTATTTTATTTTTAACAATTTTTATAGACTCTCCAAATGGAGTAAGGTATTTTTATTTGTGTTTGTTTTTTTTTTTTTTTTATTTGATATTATTCTTCGATTTATGACTTGCGAAACACATTAAAGAGTTGTTCAAGTCGAACTATGTAGATACTCTATAGCATTTGATCATAGCTATGTCAAAGTTCATAAACTTAATATAAAAAGAAAAAAAAAAACCTATATAAAGAATAAAGTAGAACGAGAAAAGTGAAGTGAAAAGAAACTGAACTGAACTGAACTGATCAATCGAGTGGAAAACTAAATCTGCTAATAAAAGTTATTGAATGTCTTCAATGTTGAATAGTTTGCATTTTTCATAGCTGTAGGGTATCGTACCGCAGGTTGCACAGTGTCGACTTGAAACGTTTTCATATTTATTTTTATTTTTGTTTTTGTTTTTCTGTTTTTTTCGGTGTTTTGCTCTTGTTTTTCTTTCATTGTAGAATACACGAATACTCGAATACACACACACATACATACATATATAGGTACATATAAAATGAATGCGTATATTTACATTATTTTTAATATACGTCCACAGTAAAAGGAGTCGAATCGAGCCCAGTTGTGTTGTGTTGAGTCGAGTCGAGTCGACTCGTGTTTCGAGCTTCACTTGAAGTCCGGCGGGCATTTATACATTTTTCCGGTTTTTCACTTGCCTTGCACTTTTTGCTCGTTTCCATTTTCTCTCTTTTATTATTATTAAACCAAAATAAATTGTTCGTTTGTTTGTTCAACAGAGTGTTACTTTTTTAAAGGCCTCCAGTGTTGGGTTCTCTCTCTCTCTTTCTCTGTCTCTCTGTCTCCATACATCTTTCAACCATCTATATAACCATTCAACAAAACCTACGCTCCCTCCGTCAAGCTGCCTTTGCCTGGCATTCATTCAAGCAACCCTCACCCTCAAAGCGGTTTATTGGCAAAAGGACATAGAAATATTATGTTTGTATGTTTCAGTGTTTGTTCCCATCTGCAGGACTTATAGGAAAAGCGAATTCGCATCGCATCGAACACATGTTATACATTTCTTTTTGTTTTCGTAAGCAGTTTCTTTCACTCTGTTCAACCATAGTCCTATAGTCCCTGTGTACTCTATACTATACTATACTCTGCTCTGGTCTCTGGTCTATGGTCTTTCTATCTTCAAGCCTTAGTCTTGGCCTACGATTTCGTTTCGAACTTCCCTTTCGTCTCTGTTCTAACAATCACAATCAGACCCTGACGTCGCGACGGTTTGTTTGCTTGTTTGCACATTCTTAACTGGCAATCAAGACCCGCCCTCGTCCTCAACTTGGTCCCCAAATTGCGGGCCTACAGTTGGTCCGTTATTTAGCCCCTTTTTCGCCGCCCATGTATATGTATATATATATTTATATTTGTGTCTGTGTGTGTGTGGTTATGGTAGGGTGTAGAGTGTGGAGTATGGGAGAATGCGTGTATGTGATTGTTGAAGAACTTTTGTCATTTTGCTAATTTACCATTATTTACTTGTTGTTTACATGCCATCAGCCTCCAGAGTTGAGAAAATTATCCAGCAAATACGAGAATGTATGCAACAGCAACAGCAACAACAATAACAACAACAGCAATAACAACAACAACAACATTATGAACAGCTACAGCCCACAGGACATTTGATAAAGGAGTGGAAAATAATTGGCAAAAAAAATATGTGTATGAATGTGTATGGACGACTGTGATATTTACCTAATTTCAAAACAATTTTGTTTCTCTCAAAAGCTTGACTCACAATGCTACAAATTAAAACTGAGAAATGTTGAAAATTTCAAACATTTTCATTTTCAGCAAATGAAAAAAAACAAAATAAAAATGAAGAGAAATTTCTATAGAAATGCTTGAATCATCATTTAAAGTTATGTTGAATTTTAGGAAAATGCAGAGAAAATGCTTAACTCTTGTGCTGGTTAATTAAATCGCACTAATTTCACACTTACCGCAAACAGTATTCAACTGTGATTTCAACAGTGCCACATTTTCACATTGCCACTGTGCTAGCAGTAATTAAATGGAATCAATTTCACTTGACTTTTGTATATATATGTGTGTATGTGTGTGTGTGTTTGTGTGTGTTTGTGTGCGACACCGAATTCGATGCTCTCTAATCAGCTATTTATTTTCGTATACGTAAACTCAACGCTTTGGGCTCCCCCCTTTCTCTCTCTCTCACTCTCTTGCAGCAACTATGTAGTATCTAATATTTTATTAAAGCCAAATGCGGCTTGTCTATGAGCATCAGTGTCTGTTTCAGCATGTTTGTTTTCATGCTGTATTGGTGTATATGTATTTTGTGTGTGTGTATGTGTGTGTGTTGAGTCAACTTAACTAGGTCAGGGGATTAACTTTGTTAATAATAAAACACGTAATATTGCTCCTGCAGCTGCCGTGAACCAATTCCTTTGCTCAAAGTCGCAGCTGGCTTTAAAATTTTTCGTTAAGCTTTGCGCGCCACTAAAGATGCTGGCCATGACATGCTGGATTCTGATTGAGGATATTTGGGGAGGGAAGTCGCTAAGGGAGCGAGAGGGACTGTGTGTGTGTATGTGTGTGTGTGGGGTTATTTGCGGGTCGCTCTGATTTCGCTTACAAACGCAAACTGCGCAACGCAGAGTTTTCGACTCCGCCAAAGGAATCTTCTGAATTATTTATGACAATTAAGTTGTAATTTCATTTTATTGCCTTCAACAGAGCCAACATTTCACCGTCCGCGTATGCTTGCCACTCAGCGACTCCATACGTTTCACTCCTCCACTTCCATCTTCTACCTCGCAAGTACTACATCCCGTTTCCTATGATATTCAACGTTTGCATCGAGTGTCTCGTTGTTGGAAGCTTCGTACTACGGTATAAAGTGAACTTCGGCAAAAGCAAAACTCTTCGACTACTTCACTTGCGTTTCTTTGTTCTTTCGTCATTTTACGCAGCTGCGCAGCTACAGCTACAGCATCAGCTTCAGCTTGAACATCAGCATGACCATCATATCCTCACGCCAATTGTCCCCCCCCCCCTGCCATCATCTGTCCACTGTGGCAGCCCTGTCGTCCGCCCCCTACATCAAATGCCCATTCGGATCCCCTTTCATTTTACTTTCGCCAAATGCCATCGTAAAGCGCAAAATGTATGTTTTTGCCCTTGATACCACGAACCACTTTTTGTTAAGTTTCACTCGTTTGTTTTTCTTTTTTCCTTCATTCACTTTTTTTCATTTCATTTCGTTTTTTTTTTTTTTTGCTCTCTTTTTTGCTGTTTTTTTTTTTCCTGTGGCATACGTACTTTATTACTTATATATTCGCGTATATTCTCATATAATATGTTAGGTGTTCCCAGAAGCTCTACACTTAACGAAATAACCGAGCACCTGTTCCTGTTCCTGTTCCAATGCTTGCCAATGTTGCCTTTACTCTCTTTGTTGCCCCATTGAGTTTTACGCAAGAGAAAATTCGTTTTGCTTTTCCTTTTTTTTTTTGGTAACAAACAAAAGTAATTGTTAAATATGTGCCCCCAAGAATAATGCAGAAATGATTCATATCGCATATATAGAAAAATATAATATATAACTTTTAATATATATTTTTTTTTTGACTGCTAGGCATGACATAGGTTTCCATAAAATTAGAAAATTTTATTTTATTCTCGATAGTTGAAATATTGTTTAATCTTAGCTTTTGTTAGTTTCTGTTTCTAAAATCTTGTTGTTTTATTTTTATTTTTTTTTTTTTCAAATTTTGGCTTCAAAGCTTAAATCAACAATTAAAAAGTTGAAAGTATCTGCGTGAAATTCTTATTCTTCCCATACGAAATGTATTTTGCATTTTGTTTTGTTTTGTTTGTTGAAAACTTATTTCGGTTTATTGCGCTGCATGAGAAGTTTTTCATCTTGTTTTCGACAATATAAAAATTCTTTAGCCTCAATTCTCATACTTATGGATCACATTTAAGCCAAAGAATTTCCAGATATTAGATTCAATTTTTTTTTTCATTTTTTTTTTTATAAATTCAGCTTAACTGTTTGCTATCTTAAGTGAAAATCAGTTTTCCCCACTTGCCGCCAACTCATTTTATTTTACTTTATTTTTTGGCATGACAAAAGAGATTCAACAAGAGAAAGATGAAAACAGCAATGGCAGAGGTAGAGATTAAAGGTGAAAAAATACTGAGAAAGAGCGGAAAAAGTGAAAAAAAAAGGAAAAGCAATTGTGGCTTGCATGACTTGGCTTGCCCCAAACTAAGTATATCCTCATCAAACATGAGCCCGGCAACTGTACTATACTGCAAAAATTTATATAGTATATATACTATATATATATAAGTATATATGTATTATATATATATATATATATAGACCACATTTAATATTCCGGCTGTGCACGGCACAGATGCTCCGAGATTTGCACGAACCCAGATCAATTATTTAGTAAATGAAGACGCCTTGATTCTGGTTCTGCTTCTGGTTTTTGGTCTTGGGCTTGTCACGTGGCAATTTTTGTGATTTTTTTCTGACGAAGGCGGTAAACACACACACACACACACACACCAAAGATGCAGACTGTGAGAGAAACAGAGATAAAGCTTGAGATTGAGATTGAGATTGAAAGAAAGAGAAGAGCTAGTACATGTACCAGACATTATTTAATAACACATTCTAGTTACAGTTGCCAATGAAAGTTGTACGAGACTCACTAACCAAATTACTCAGCGTCCTAACTTTACCATCCCATTACGCTGAGCTATGTATGTGATGGCACACCACACGGTGATGTACAGTGGTACATGGCATATTGTATTCACGGTATACTTGTATCCCTTAGCTTACTTCAATTTATGCAGTGAGCTGTCAATAAGTCAAGAACTGGCGCATAATTCACTTTGCTGACCCTTGACACTGACTTCGGGAAACTATCGTAATATGTTGGCAGCAGCAGCAGCAGCAGGAAGAAGTTTAACGTAATATTTCAGATTTTTTTTTTTTTTTTTTTTACCACTGTTCGCTGGACGAACACGAAATGGAAATAGTCGACTTTGTCGTGAATTCGCTCCGATTTAATAGGCTCACAGCTGTGCCTCATGTTGCAGCTGCCGACTTGTGCTCAAGTCGTGGCAAGCCATTGCACTGTCAAAAGTTTTTGACACGTACAACGACTAAACTTTTCAGCGGTGGGCACAACATAAATAAACACGCCCTTGTCGTTGGCAATGGGTGTACAGGAAGGTGGGGGAATGAGAATTGGATGAGCAGCGGGTGGTGGTATGGTGAGCTTTGAGCTCTGTGACAAAAGGGAAGAGAGATAAGGGATAAGGGATCTGGCAGAGGGACGACCAAAACGTGACCAGCGGCCAAGAATCATTTGCTCACGTGGCCGCCCATTGGCCCCGGTCTATCGTCCTGTTTGTCCGATTTGTCCTTTGACGCTAGTATGCTCGTAAATTTTTCAACAAGTTTTTATTATTGTTGCGTGTCCTTGCCAGCAAAAAAAAAAACCAAAAAAAAAAAACAAGTAAAATAAAATAATAAATAAAAGAAACGAGGAGAAAAAAAAACAAAACACCCAACATCACATATACATAAAGAAAGAAAAAGTGAGAGTGAGTGTGATAGAGAGAGAGAGAGAGAGGGAGAAAGAGACACACACACACACACGCACACGTCTGTTTTGGTGATTGCTTCGGGTTTTTTTTATTTATTTAATAAAATTTACGAATACGCCTGCAAATAATTTATGGCGCTGGAATTTGCACATTAATCCTGCAAAATGTTGCCAAATTATTGAGCTAATAAATATTTACCTTGCTCACTGCCCACTTTTCCACTGTCCACGCCCACCCCCCCCCCCCCCCCCCCATATTTTACATTTGTGCCTGGCTATATGTGTTACCTAAAAACTTTCCAATCCCTGTTGGCAGATTCTGACACTAAGCCATAATTTTGATTTAGACCTCCGAAAGCTGCTTGAGATTCCTTAAGCGTGCATTTATCTTTTGCCGCACACCAGGCAAGCTGTCGACACCATGCAAAGGGTTCTTGAGGCCTATGACCTTGCCTAAAACTTCTCTCTCCAACTTCTCTCTCTTTGAACTATACGAATTACAATATCCTGCCACACAGACTGCAAAGACAGCCAGGGCAAAAGGCTATCAATCACAAAATGTGAATATGAATTTTGTATTTCGAAGCAATTTGAGCTGGCCAAAGATTTATGTGTGCATTGTGCAAGAATTATACATTTTCAATGGGCCAACGAGCAAAACTCTCAATTGAATCCATTGAATCAGATAGGTAAATCCTTCTTTAATCAGTTCAAGCTATCATCTCTCTCTCTCTCTCCCTTCTCTCTCTTTCATACTCTCGCTCCTTTGTATTAGCTTGACAGCCTTGTTATGTTGTAGGCGTAGGCCTCCCACTTGAGACTCGTGCAGAATAAATATTTGCAAGAGATTGTGATAACATTTTTCAAGAAAATTTAACTGATTCCCAAATGAAAAATTTTCTCTTGCATATTTTGAACAACAACATATTGTTCTACTTACTGTGTTTGCCCTCTGTCTATTATTCAATTCAAATGGAAATTCTTTCTCTTAAAATTGAAAATATTCGTACAGAAATATTGCATTTTCAATGATTTTATACAAATTTTATTTCTTCAAATTACTTTGTTGTTACTCAATAATTTAACAATATCAAAAAACTGTAATACTAACAAAAAAAAAAAAATAGAAATCGATAGATAATTTGATAGCAGCATGCATAGCAGACATTGCTAGCATTTGATTGTTCTTTGTCACAACTAGCATAAATAGTTGAAATTTAGTTAGTTTATGGCTAGTATAATCGTGCTACAAAATATGATTACAGTCAGCTAAACAATAAATACAAAATTAATTTTGAAAATAAACAAAAACTTTTGCATAAATATTTGAAAATGTTCTATAACAACAAATCTCCCTGGTCGCCTTCCCACCGACAATTGAAAACCAGACTACGCCCATGTTTATGCTGGGATAATTCAAAACTTGCACAGACCTTTCTACAAATTGCAATTGTATTTGCGCTCGCTAGCCTTGCTGAAATTGGCCAAAATCAGTCAGTTGGAGGTTGGCTGTTGGCTGTTGGCTATATAGGCAGTGGGAACTGCGAAGTATTGGGCAGTGAGCAGTGAACAGTTGGTATTGTTGGTTGTTTTGGGCGGGTTGAAACGTTTGGAGCGTTTGGATCGTTTTGGGCATCCAAAAAATACAAAAAATACAAAAAAAAAAATACGGAACTGGGTCTGACTCTAATTCAAATTTACAGTTGTGTCGAATCAAACAATTTGGTAAATTATTCAGCAGGGGACCATAAACCGTATTTTCGGCTGGTTTGCGGCCAAAACCACTGATGAATTTCGACGAGGGCGGCTGAATGTGTATTTTCATGTTTTGCGGTAGACAATTTCGTGACTCAATACGATTCGATTTCGCCTCGCATCGAATGTGTTGAAAATGCAATTGATTTCATTGGAAACTCAACACTAAACATTGGAAACATTGGGATGTTCGATGCTGCTGGTTGCTAGCTGCTGGTTGTTCGTTGCTCTGGTAAACAGCCAAAACAAAACAACATCAGGAAAAAAAGCAACAACAACAACAACAACAAGAAAACAAAATCAGAAAAAAAAAAACAGTTAAAAAAAAAAAAAAAACTCGACAACAGACAATTTGATATTTCCATTGAATTTTTCGACTGTCGGCTCGACGGATAAGTTCGCTGACCGACAAATTTCAATATGATTTCAATTTTCCACTAAATTGAACTGAGCACAAAAGATGAGAAAATTACGAGCGCAACTTTACGCTTAAATAAATTCGAATAAATAACTGTGTGCACGACGACGACGACGACGACGACGATGACGACGGCGACGATGACGATGACGAAGCCCACCAAAACTGTTAATACCAATACCCAAATAACGCCCCTAACGCAGCCTAGTCTCTAAACTAAACTAAACTGAACAGAGTCTCAGTTGCAGAGAACTGCTAAGTTGAGCTGAGCTGCTGAGCTAAGCTGAGGAGCTAAGCAACAGTACTGAGAGACATGCAGCTTGCGGCAGCGGATGCTGTCCAAGATGAAAGTTAAAATATTCGTATATATTAATTTTGCTACCAAAAATATGAACAAGAATGAAAAATAAAAAAAAAAAAAAAAAACGATACGATACGAAAAGAAACAAGAAGAAGGAAAAACATTGAAAAGCCATAAACCAAAGTTCGGCAGAAAGTTCATCATCTCAAGTGCTGGACTGGCATCGTGGTGCTGTGGTATATGCAGCAAGCCACTACAAAACCTTCACCAAGCGGAAAGAGCCTGAAAAAAGGAAAATCGAAAGAGAGCAATGAAGACAAAGACAGAGAAAAGAGAAAAGAGAGAGAGAGTAGTAAACGACATGATGAATAGTTTAGAGTTTTAGATACCCTGCAAAACTGACTATGCAGCTGCGATCATTTCTTTATACTTTCAAATATTGAAACATATGAAAGCCTCAAGTCTAATACTCTAACAAAACTCAAGCATAGAGTATCAGAATTGTTGATATTACTTTAATATTGCATTTTTTAAGAGGTATAAAATATAAAAACAACTCAAAAGCCTGCGACGGCACGTCAGAATCCGACAGATTCAGATACAGATACAAAGGCAAGCCAAAGACAGGCGTCGACGTCGACGTTAACGTTTACGCTGAAGCTGACGCTGATGCTGATGCTGACGCTGACGTTGTTGCAGCCCTAGAAGTATAATGGTGTCACTAGTGGGGAGCTGTATGTATTGCTTCTTGTTGTTCTCCTCTGTTGTGTTAGTGTTAGTGTTAGTGTATGTTGAGTGTGTGAGTGAGTGAGTATGAGTGTGCAGGGTAAGCACTTTCCGCTCAGTTTGCAAAATATGAAGTTTGCTTTTGAAAGTTTGCGGTTTTTGGGTTTCTTGCTGGTAAACGAACAATAAGAAAATGCCGAGAAATACATTAAGCCAACATAAAGAAGAATTTTTCAGCCAAGCTCAGACCAGAGCTGGCTAAACATATGCAGGTCTTTCTATATATATATATACATATGTATGTCTGAGTGGTTTGTGTTCATATAACTATGTGTGTTTCTCTCTCTCTCTTACTAAGTATATGTTTTGTGTGACGTACTTACTCATAGCTCTTAGGATAACAAGGGATTTGTTTGGTCTCAACCCGATCTAAAACTTAGTTTCGTCCGGCGTCTGCTTTCATCAGTTTTACGTTGAGCCTGTCACTCCAGCGGGACAGCATACGCATCCGCACACGCACAAACACACACACATACATCCGCATCTACATGTAGATCCAACGGCCATCCGCAAGTGTCAGTTAATGAATGTTTTGTCATAGAACTAGCATCTTTTTCAGACCCAAGAAAAACCTAAGCCAAAAACAGTTAACAATTTGTGGGCGCCACATTCTCTCTCTCTATGTCTCTCTATGGATGTGTGTATATGTCTGTCTGTCAGTGTGTCTACGTTTGCCTTTTTGCGAATTTGGGTTACTTTGCCTTATGTTCTTATACGTGTGCATGTTCTTATATGTATGTGTGACTGTATATATGTATATATGTTTGTATGTGTGTGTGTGAGCCATTACTCATCTCGAACGGGTGCTGTTAGAATTTCATGGATAAATGAACACAATTGATACCTTTTGTGTACTTTTAATCTAGTCAGAACGCCCTCAGCTCAGTATCGAGAGAAGTGTAAGCCGATCGCTATTGAAATATTCTGCTTGAAATTTTTGCCTACTGTTGTGGATGGCAACATTTTTCTTTTGCAAAAAAAAAATTGTCAGCTGACAAAATATAAAATCTTATCATGCATACATTTTTTTTATTTTCTTTTGTTTTGCCAAAACAAAAAAGAAAAAAAAAACTTTGTAGAAAAAAAAAATCAAAAGGAAAATAAATAAAGTTTCAAGAGAATCTTTTTTTTTTTTTTTGTTGCATCGAAGAAGACAATTAAGAAAGTTTCTCAGCCGTGCGTAATTTTTTTTTTTTTTTTTGTAATTTCGATTTATTTGAGCTTCGTTTTATCAAAATTTCTCGTTTCACACAATGTTGTCAAAGTAGAAAAACAACAAAAAGAAAATATATATAAAAATATATTTTTCGATCGTTGGCGTTAATTCGTTTTGTAGCAGAATCTCAAAGGATAGTTATGAATATATTTGGAAAATATTTTAATGCATTTTCAATGTTGTAAATAATCAATGAATAATTTTAAACTTTATTTTATTTTTTGTTTTTTTTCCCCTGGCAAACTAATTACAACAATTGATTGGGGTCAGTTTTGTGCTGAATTGTAACGCGGTTTTATCTAATCCGAAATTAATTTCAAACAGTAGAAATATTTTCGCACGCTTCCAAAGATCTAAATTGAATTATATTATTTAATGGGAAAATAACCTCGAGGGTGAAAACAAAAAAAAAAAAAAAAAAAAGCAAATTGTGAATAACAAATAGCAAATGGTTTGGATTTAGCCAATATAATCCGGCTCTGTCGGAATTTTAGAGTTTGAGAACAAACAAAAAAAAAAAAAATAATAATAAAAAAAAAGGTTCTCAAATTGTTAACCGAACTAATTAAATGTGATTTCAGTGGCGAATTTGTTTTAATTTAAAATTAATTTGGAATTCAATAAATAAACCCCAAACCCAATTAAGACGCGCCGCGAAATTGTAAAAATAAATAATTCAATAATTTGTATCATCATTAAACAAACAAAAAAAAAATAAAAATATTGCAAAAAAAACTGAAAAAAAAGAAACAAACAAAGGAAAAAATAACAAGAGAAAAAAAAAAACAGCATAAAAAAATTACAGAAATATTCAAAGCGAATGAATTGTAACTTGTTTTATTTTATTTTTTTGTTTTTGTTTCATCGTTGTTCTGGTTTTTGTTTTTGTTGCGGTTATTATTATTATTATTAAATAATCGAGTTATCAGTAACGAGTACTGAAATCTTGTTTTTATAGCATCTACTATGTGAATCGCGTGCCACAACAAATTGATAAAAAAAAAAAAAAAAAAAAAAATTGAATGCGGCAGCAAAAACAAAACAAAAAAAAAAATATTACAACGCACATGAAGCGCAAAAAAAAAAGCGAGTGTGAAATATAATTAATTGTTTTTCTGTCAGGACAAAAGAAAAACAAAATAAAATAAAATAAAAAAAAAAACACAAAAAAAAAACAAATTGATGTAAACAAAGAAAAGAAAAACAATTTTCATAGTGAGAAATAATAAGTGTGACTATAAAATTAATGAAAATAAAAAGTTTCTATAAAATGTAAATAAAATAAAATATAATAAAATAAAATAAAATAAAAGAAAATAGAAATAGAAATAAAATGTAAATAAAAATAATATTACTTCCTTCTGCAGCAAATGCGACGATGCCATGAATACAAATATGAATAGATGTAAAAATATAGATACGAATACAAATATGAATACGGATATCAGTATGAGTATGAATATGAATATGAATATGAACACGAACATGCTGTCGAGTATATTGACCAGTCGTAAGTGCCACAATCGCAATCGCAATAGCAACGGCAACGGCAACGGCAATCGCAATCGACGCGCCTGATGATAACAATAAATATGAAAATTCAAAAAAATGCAAATTGCCAAATCTGAGGGCGCACAATAAAATCGACCATAAAGAACATCAAATCAACAGCAGACGCTAACCAACGATAATATTGGCTAACACACATACATATATATATATACAGAGACACACGAGCACAAACAAAGGACGAAGTACAACAACAAAAATAACAACGACAACAGCTGAAGGGACAACAACAACAAGAATAACAGTTATTTTGGCCGGTGGCAATGGCCAAGCCAAAGCCAAATCCCGCACAGCATCTG
The DNA here is from genome assembly GCA_037044475.1 of Zaprionus obscuricornis. Lineage (NCBI taxonomy): Eukaryota > Metazoa > Arthropoda > Insecta > Diptera > Drosophilidae > Zaprionus > Zaprionus obscuricornis. The sequence goes on from JBAMBR010001894.1 coordinate 22,867, forward strand.
CAATGGCTGCGATGGCTACTGCTGCCCCAACTTCTGGCACGTCACCAGCCCCAGCTCCAGCTCCAGCCCCAGCCACTGCTTCAGCTTCAGGGCCAACATAGCAAATGTCGGCACGTGCAGTACGAAAGCTCCTGGAGGAGAGTCGCCTGGCTGTTGGCTGTTGTATGCCTGCTGACGCGGCCCGTCATGCCGGAAGTTATTTATCGAGTTGATCCTTTGGGTAAATGTTTTGTTTTATTTTTCCCTTTTTTCCCTTTTACACATTTCAGCTATAGCTTCAGCTACAGTTACAGTTACAGTTACAGTTACAGTAACAGTCATAGCCACAGCCACAAAGACAGTTACAGCAACAGCTAAAGCTTCAGCTACATGTAGAGAAAATCGCGTTGCTTTTTTGCGTTTTATCTGCAGTAATAACCATACCATGACGCTAGGCCCCCTGAAGAGAAGGGGCTTGGACGTAGAGCAAACTGCTGCTGCTTTTTAGCTAATGCAGGCATCATTCCATTCCAGACAGAGTGGAAGGACCACGCTCTCTCTCCAAAATAAACAACGACAACAAAACAATTCGCATGCCATAAGAACTGGCACTTTTTTTTTTCCGCCACGTCGGATATGTATACGTATATATTTATATACATATACATATATACATATATAAATTTGTAAATATATTATGTATAAATCATAATTAGGCACAAATACATACACTCACCATCAAGTGTCATGTCTCCCTCATTGCTGTCCTATCCTGTTCAGTTTCAGTTTCTGTCTCAGCATTAGCATCAACATCAGCAGCATCCATTTCAGTTTCACTTTCAGACAAAGTTTCACAAATGATCTGTAAGCGAAAGCGACCAAATATTTATGTTCGTCATTAATGATTAATAGGGTAGCCAAGGCAAACATTCATAAATTAAACCACATTAATTAACTGCCCGTCGCAGTAGATACGCAGTAGTACTGCATGAGAGAGATGCTTTGCTGCCAATCTACATTCCATTGTCCGGTCCATAATGTTAAATCTCATGACCGTCGCACACTTCAACGCGATTGACCTTCAACGCCTTCTTGTTCCCCTAACACAATAATTTCATAATCCACAGTATACAGCGTAGAAATCATTGTATTAGCTTGGTCGACAAAAGACTCTTAACTTCATTTCGAAACATTTCATTTTTACACTAAATAAAACATTTTATAGTTTCGCACATCCGATGTTCATCAAGGACAACACAAATACCATATATATATATATATATATATAGATTTGTTTTGTTCTTTTTCTTTTTGGCTGTCATCAAGTGGCGATATTAACTTTGCTTATCGATTAAAACCATCGTCAGTTTGAAAAATACAAAAAGAAAAGAAAATTAATTGCCTCAATTCGCTTACAGTCGAAAAATTAATGCGAAAAATATTACAGACAGCACAGTGGGTATAAAAAATATACAACTGTCTAAAAGTCGTTGCAGACAATTTAATATTGATTTCAAATATTTTCGTATTAGTAATTTTTTTTTTTAATTTAATTGAACTGCAAACTAAGAAATTTCATGCTTCAATATTACAAACAGCAAACACAGTGGCGAAAAAAAATATATAACTGTCCAAAAGTTAATATAAAATATTAAAGATATATATAAAAAAAAAAATTATTATTTATAATTTATTTAAATAAATTTTATTAAAACTTCAAATATGAAAATTTGAGCTTATTATTATTTATAAATATTCTCTTTAGAAATCTTTTGTTATTTATTTTATATAAATATCTAGTTCATGAGAAACTTTTGTGCAATTTCAAAAATTTCTCATTACGAGTTGTGGCAAAGTTTAATTAACTTGAAAAAATATTTATTCACACACAATTTAAAGTTGCAGAAAATATTTGAGTGTTTATTAAAATATTTATAGTTTTACAGTTTTACAGTTTTACAGCTTACACAGCACATAAATAGGGAAACTTTTTTTTTTTGTTGCTCTCTTATACTATTATATATAGCAGTATAAGAGCAAATTGTCAACTTGCAACATGCTGATGCTGGTTGAACGGAATCAAAACATCTATAAACTTAATGATAATTAAATAATATTTGCGCAAAGTTTTCTTTTCAAGTACTTAACGGGTTTCAGACTTTAGTTGCGATGTGAGTTTTGTGGAGGTTTCTAGGGGTTTAGGGTTTTGGGGCTTAGGTCATTAATTTCAAGGCCGTGGTAAATGAGCGTGTTTTTTTTTTTTTGCCATGGCAGCTTTCGACCGAACTGGCAATTTATGATGTTGTCGCCAAAGTGGTCACAACATTCCAATAACAACAACAAGCAATAATAAAAACCATTTTCTTGTGGGCTTAGCGGAATGTTTAGTGTTTCGTGTGCGTCATAGATGTTACAGCCCTATAAATATTCAATTGCTGTATCTGTGTATCATCTTTAAATTTTGTTTTTTTTTTTTTTTTTTTCAATAGATAGATAGATAGATAGATAACGCGTGTACCCAACAATCTTCTCCATATGGCTCTGGCACGCCCAAAACCCAAAAGACAGAGTTCAGTGGCATTGGAGTGTGAGTAGCTTGCGTTTCTGTTACTGGCGCCTTGGGTCGCGTTGATAACGTCAAGGAAACTTTCATAGCCTACGCGCTATACGCTTGTTTCACAGTCCAACTCAAGCTCAAAGTAATATTAAGAACAAGAATAAGAGTAAGAGTAAGAGTAAGTGTAAGAATGAGAGTAAGAGTATGAGTAAGAGTCGCTACGCATTAAGATGTGCTTTAATCTCCCATCTTTTCCTGCCTGCCTGCCTGACTGACTGCCATAGAGCTGGGGGAGGGGGAGGGGGGTATACAAAGAATAGCATAGCGTAGAGGGATTCCTGTCCTTGTGCTTGTGCCTTTGTCATATACGAGATGCCTTTTAGTGTCTTGCATGAGCTGTAAAATTTAACTGGGGGCGACAGGATGCTGAGCACTCGCACACGAGTGACTTGGCTCAGACTCAGGCTCTGTCTCGCTGTCTTGTTGTCTTGTTGTCTCTCTGAGTCTCTTTACCTCAGCTTTTGATTCTGTTTCTGACTGTGGTTCTGTCTTTTTTTTTCGGTTCTCACAATACCAGAGATGGCGCAATCTTCACCTCTGAGGCGGTAAAACTCCCCGGCCACATTTTCGCAACAAACAGCAGCCGCAGGGTCGTTAATATTCTTGTTTTTCTATTTTTCAACTACCGTGTAAATTGTAAACAAAATACATAGGGTATGCTACACCTGAAATCTCTCCTTCTACATATTAAATAAAATTAAAATAATTTTTAGCATAGATTTTACATTAGAAATTAATTTTATAAGATTTACATAATTTAGTTTTTTTTTTTTTAGAATATTCATAGAAAATATCCATTGACTCTTAGAATGCAGGGTATATTTGAGTTGTGTTTAGCTTATGTTATGCTTTCTTCGCCTTTATAATAAAATAACACTTGTGTTTACGTGGGCGCTGGCAGAGGAAGTCAACGTTCGCCCAACTAAACAGCCAGGTAAATGCTTGCCAAAATTATGAAAAGTGAAAGAGTTATTATCATTTTATGTCGCATAAATTTGCATGGAACGTCCGCCTGGAGAGCCTGGAGAGCTTTGCTTCTCCTATATCTGTGTGTGTGTGTGTGTGCGTAGTCGAGCCTAAGGACAACAGCGGATCCTGCTGTTGCTGCTGCTGCTGTTGTTGTTTTTGCTTGATGTTAGCATCGCTGTCGTAAAGCGACGCCTCGGCCAGAATACGCAGGACCTTGTGATTTATGAAACATCCTTGCTTACCTACCCTACTTCCCCGTCCCTGTCACACAAAAGTCGTATAAGTATCGCACACGTGTAATGCGTACTTTGTACCCTCTTAACGGTATCTGGGGGCGCTGTCACAACCATCATCTCGCTCTCTAATGGCCGCATACAGTTTGCAATTACAATTATTAAGATGCTCGAAAAGAGGTTTTTGCGCACTTCGTGCAGTTCGTATCTCAATCTCGTTGAAATTGGCCAACTTTTTACTGGTTCAACAAGATAATTTACGAGATTTCTTTACAGAATCTTCCTTATTTTCCATTTTACCATAACTTAAGTTCATTGTTTTGATTTCATTTAATTTCCAAGAATAAAATCTGTATAATGAAATCAAAGCACAACATATTTTATTATTTTTTTTAAATTTAAATTTATGCTTAGAGAATTTGTATTAAAATTTAAGTTATGCATTTAAAAATGTAAAATGTAAAAACAAACGATTAAAAGTACTTTTCGACAGTTACAACATTGTACACGTAAGATACTCATACTATCTACTGACACAACATATGTACAAGTGTGCCTTCAAAATGAATTACGATTTAAGCTATAAAAATTGACAATGAAAGGTTTAATTCCACACGTATTAGACATGAATGAAATCGTTTGAGTTTGTTTTCGTTTTCAATGTTGGTATTTTCACGCCGAAAAATTGCTTTCAATAATAGAAATATCATACAACTACACACATATATAGCTATGTGTATGTGTGTGTGTGTGTGTGTGCACGTAGTCCATAGACACACTTATTGTTCGCTCCAGTTCGCGCTTTATAACACATAACATTGGCATGGCATAGTCTCTCTATAGCAGCAGCAGCAGCAGCACCACCAGACCCAAACTCACATCTCTGCCGCAGCCGCAGCCACTGCTGCTAGCGTTGCTACTGTCAGTAGTAGCGCAGCCTTTATTTCAGGCTGGTAAACTCACTGCCTGGCAGCCATTGTAAGGCATTTGTTTTGTAGTGTAAACACTCACTCATGCATACACATACACACACACACACATATACACACTCGCACACACGTAAACAATTTGGGTAATGAAGTCAGTGGCTCAGAGGACGCCCCAACGCCGTTGTCGCCTCTCTAAAGTGGATAAGAGAAATGTACAATAAACAGAAACAAATGGCAGACAATTTTGTGTGTTATTTTTTTTTTTCTTTATTTATTTTTTTTTATGTTATTTTATTTTTTTTTTTTTTTGTTGCTGTTGTTGTTGTTGTATTTTTCTTCACTGCCGAAACGAAACGAAACGAAACGAAAAATGCTCGGAAATAATTTCACATGAAATTGAATGTCTGAGTTTGCTTAGGTGTCAAGTGTCAGTTAAGTTGAAGACCGAGCGATTGCATAATGGAAATTCAATTTACTTTACTTCAAGACTATTTTGCCAACAGACAAAGACATACTTCTACACACACACACACACACATACCATCACACACATATATAGATACATATATAGATAGATATATAGATAAATATATTTTCAATTCCCCAAAAAAAAAAAGCGCCAGTTCAATTTCATTTACCTGCCATACTTCATACCAAAGAATTCACTTTCATTTTTGTGCGTTTTCGAGTGCAATTTAACTGAAATAATAAATACAATTAATATCTATTTATGTGCTGAGCTCTCTCTCTCTCTCTCTGTGTCTCTACTGTATGTTGCTGCTGCTGTTGCTGCATTGTAAAATGAAAAGAATGAAACCAATTTACGAATTGACATTTAAAATGAATTACTTTTTATTTATTTTCATTTTTACATTTTATTTTATTTTCTTTCTTTTTTTTTGGCCTAGCAATTTAATAACAATTTGCCGAATGTGGCAAAATAATTTAATGTTAAAAAAATGTTAAAAATTCTGCGGCTGATTTATTTATAAGTATTGCAAAATAAAAAACTTTTTTTATTTTCGCACAATTAAAGCTTTATGCTTTGAATATTTAACTAGTGTTAAGTAGAAAACATTAGAAATACAATTTAATATTTATTATGTTCTTTAATTTTTGTCTATTTGAACATTGGTAAAGTTTTACAAAAAAAAAGTTTGTAAACTATTTCTACAAGTCTAAACTATGAATTCATTTGGTATTTGGCATTTATTTTTTTTTTTATTTTTTGGTTGCTCTTTCATTCGTTTTATTCGATGTCAAGCACATATTTGCCATAGTATTTTAATTGCATTTTTGAGATTTTAATTTATTATATGTTCTCGATGAATCTGAAATTCGAATACTTCAGCAAAGGATAGCAATGCGTTCAGTTGTGTGGTCTATTTGCTTTAACGTGAATTCTATTTGTCGATTTTTCGACTTTTGCTTTGTCCTCCTACATCAAGTGTAGAGTATGAAGTACCATGCTGCCAACTGTATAAATGTATATATCTTCTATATATATATATATATATATATGTGTGTGTATTTGTATTTGTGTATTTGTATGTATTAATGCAGCCCGATTTTTTGGCGTTTGTTTGCTTTTAGCTCTACTGGCTGCCACCTTGCGGACATACCAGCGTGCCGGATGCGATTCAGAACAGCTGTCACTCAGCTGTCCACGTGGCACTAGCATTTCCATAGAGTTGGCTCAATACGGAAGGGCGGGCGGTAAGTTCCATTGTCACGTACCACACACACACACACACACACACACATCAACATATAGGAAGTAAGAAAGAGAAAGAGAGAGAGAAACGTTATCTGTACAAGTGCGAATGAAATTTGTGGAGATGAAAATGAAGGCGGAGATGGGTCCAGCCAGCGTTGAGTGGACTTAACAACGAATGGTCGGGGCTTCAAGAAGTATACCATAGCTGAAGCGACTGCCAATATCGCAATTGATTGATTGTTGCCTAAAGTTTGTCCGTTACACGCGTCGATTGTACGCATTGTGTTTTACTTATTTTACTGTGTGCACGTGCACATGTTTTGCCTTCGACATTTTGGACAAGAATGCGGAGGGATATACATACACTCGACATCAACAACAACAACATCGACTGGTACTGGTACTGGTACTGGTAGATAACTGATGAGAAGTGGAGACAATGTTCCACATACGCCCATATCAAGTATACGCAATGTACACATCAAGAGATGGTCAGCAGTTGCGTTTGCATTGAATTCAGTATCTACTTGGCATGCGGTACTCAACCTACACTTCAGATTATCTCTTCGCTCTTCGCTCTTCACTTTTCTCTCACTCTACTATTCCACTTTACTACTACTCTTCACAGACACCTTCCTCTCTCTCTCTGCTCATCATACTCCATTCTCTACATTTGCCACTTGAACGTACTTTCCAAAATGACAACGACACGTTCACCAGCAAAAAAAAACAAGAAAGCAAAATAAAAATTGCCCTCTCGTCCACTTGAACAGATTTATCCGACCACAGCTTGTGTCCGCCTGTGTCGCAAGAGGACCTTACCACAACCGGAAGCGCTGGCGATGCTGTCATCCACAGCGGTACCGAAATCGAAGTCAAACCGCCGGAAACGTGTACAGTAAGCGGATTACAGGTAAGCTGAATCAGTATAATTGCAATTCCATCATCGTCGCACTCATCATCGAAAGGAGAAAAAGGCTCAGCCATGCTCAGCTTACACATATCTAGCAATCTATACATCTATATATGCTATATATACATATGCTATATATATATATTATACACATATATACTTACATACATATGTATCAGATATGTAACTGTGTAATTTTTATCCTTCTATATTGAAGGCTGCAACTTCAGCTACGGCTTACCTTTTCGTCTAAATGTATTTTTCCCATTTTCCGCACGATTCCACAGCGTGCATTCAAAGACATTCTCAACACACACACACACACACACACACATACGCTCAGCCACAAACACACATACACATAAATACACATGAGAAACGCGATAAAATGGTTGCCTCTTGGTCACCTACGCTATGAGCTGAAGATGAGGAGATGAGGCTGAAGCTGATGCTGATGCCGAGGGTGAGGCTGAAGTTGAGACTGAGGCAGTACAAATAAAAAATAAATCAGTGAAGTAGAACGATGCCATAAAAACAGCAATAATTCATAATGAAAATCGATTCGATTCACTTTGGCTGAAGCTGAAGGCATAAATCATAGAACATTTTTAGGGACTTATCCCATACTAAGAGTCAAAGCTTAAACCGACCCAATACACTAATACACCGACCAATACGCCCATAGACGCCATTTATAACTATGGTCGAGACATTCTACACACATCGAGTATTATATTTATGTATGTACTCGTAGTATGTACAAGTATGTATGTGTAAATCTATAGTCAGACTGTCTAGTCTAAATCGTTACTCAAAATCTCTTTCTTTTTCGACATCATCACTCGAATATATATATGATTTTTCACAAATGTCTATTTGTGGTTTTGTCTCACTCAGTGCAAACATTTATAATCGTTTTCTGAGCTTCATATGTACTTAAGAATACTTGAATTATTTTTTCAACTGTAACTGTTAACTGTTAACTGGTAACTGTAACTGTTCATCTCGTTCGTTTATAGCTTTTCGACTATTCGACCATATTGATACTCTCAATGCTAGTTCAATTTTTCAATATAACTGCCAAAAAGTAAGTGACATATCAAATATGATTGATAATTGGAGATTGAGGATTTCTGGAAGATTGAGGAGATTTAGGGGAGCTGAAAATGTAATCTCCAAAAAAGAATCAGATTCCTTGTGACAAAGCTGTCAGAGGTTTTTTTTTTTCTTCGAAAATGTTACCTTTTTCTCAGAGCTAACAGCTGCTCACTGCTGCTACTTCAGTTTCTGCTACTGCTGTCCTAGAAACATACTTTATCTGCCTATGATAGATTAGAAACTATCAATTTTACTCTACAGACAGACAAAATAGAGACTGAAAGAGACTGAAACCGAGATGTGCTGAGGAAATGGAGGAGAGCTCACAGAAGAGACGAATGAAACGATGTCGAGAATAACAAAGGACGAAAACTATTCCATAGATTGGTTGAACAAAAATTTAATACACTAAAAGTAATGCGGATAGGATAGACGACGACTATACGAAATACGACACGACGAGCATAGCATGTCGCAATTTGTCACATTTATGAGGTCGTTTGACCTTCGCATTCGACCATGTCGTTGGCTTTACTGAACCCGACCGATGTGTAGTGGTTGATTTTTCATTGAAGCATATCCCATATAGTACCTCGAAAAGGGCCTAGTGACGAGACTGCTGCCCTGATTGCGTTTCATTGAGCACATCAATTTGAAGTAAGACTGAGATTTTATATATGTTTCCCTATCTCTCTCTCTCTCTTTCTCTCTCTGTGTGTTTGTGTGTGTGGCATACGGTTGAGTGTAACCGCAAGAAGAGTAAGAGACTAATAGACACAGAGAGAGACAGAGACAGGGAAAGAGAAACGAAGAAAGACAGAGACAGAGAGAGACAGAGAGAGAGAGAGAGAGAGAGTAAGAGTATGAGACACCCACGCTTCATTTCCGGCGCTTCCTTAAAGCGGAACTGAATTGCGTATGGCCTCATGGTCGGCCCTTGACTTATGGGCACATCGCATTAAGGCCAGCTTACGCTTATGCCGGATTCCAAATGTGTCTGTGTATACTATATATGTATGTGTATTTGTGTGTATGTGTGTGTCGTCTATGGGTCGTCCGTGTGTGGGCGAAAGGCAATGGCAACCCGTAAACCAGTGCGAGTGCTAAGCATACGACTGAAAGGAGTCTCGCAACGAGAGTAAACAAATTATTATGGGACTGTCCTTGGAATCGATAAACATTTTGTGGAGGATGGCGCAGTCCAACCTCAAAATCCAATTACGGCATTTATCCGTCTTTGTATGTGATTCACAGGATGTGGTTTTTGGCTAACTCTACTTCAAGTTCAGATCACAACTAATTAATAACAAATTAAAACATTTGTCGGCAGCATAACACAAAAATAACACAACATCCTTGTCTAATCCTTGTTGACATATTTATTTATTTATACAAATAAATACGAAAGACAGAGAGCATAAAATACAAATAAATACAACAATTTTATGTCAATTTAACTGACAGTCATTACTATATGCCATATCTTCAATATCTTATATCGTATATCGTATGTCGAATATTGAATATTCTATGATTGAAAGTACACTTGACTTTTTCACTTTAACTTGTCAATTAAATAAATTTTTACCAAAACATTTTTTGATCTTTTGCTGTTAAGAAAATTTTATCTCAGTTATACTTGTATATATATATATATATATATATCTATGTATATATGTATATATATATATATATAGCTATATATAATTCAATTTAATTTTCATTTAATCTATTTGTTTGTTTGTTTGTTTGTTTCGGACGTCACTTAAGTAGTTGCACGGTAATCTGCACCCTGGGCAATTGTCGGATAATTAATTAAATTATAATTATTCAGCTATTCGCACTCACTGACTCTGGACATATACACACACACACACATACATACATAGACATATGTTGTATGTAGATATATGTATATATAATATATATATAGAGAGTCGTATATCTTTATTTGTTGATAGTATATGCAACATACTGTGCTGCTTCTGTGGGCTGAGTGTTGAGTGGCGCCCCCTGTCGCATTGTTAAGGCATATTAAATGCATTCATAGCCTTATCTGGTAGTCAGGCAGAGATTTACGACTCTGCAAGACCAAGCCCAAGCCCAAGCCAGGCAGTCAGCCAGCCAGCCAACATCAGAACCCAGAGCAGTTGCTTCTTTTGCCGTGAGATACAAGCATGCCGCATGTTGCAAGAAGGCCAACTGTGCCCAATATTCTATCAATGGCAGCATCCTCGGGCCTCTGTCTGTGCCTCTGCCAGTGTGTGTCTGAGTCTGAGCCTCAGCCTGAGCCTGAATCTGAGTCTGCCCACATATGTAGTACAGAATACACATACAATATGCGAGGGTCGACGCATAAGTAAAACAATGTAAAGTTTTATGAATAAATGATTGAGTTATAATGTTAAGAATGTTGATAACTTTGCAGTCAACCCTCGTACATGCATATATATATACATTTACCGACACTATATCTTTACTTGATATCCTTCTTCTTTCTCTCTCTCTCTCTCTCTCTCTCTCTTATAGTACGCCTTGCTGCAGACTGTGGTGGATGCCTGCCAAAAGAAGAGGCATTGCAAGTTTGCTGCGAATTCCAAAACGCACACAACTGGAGATCCTTGCTCGGGCATACGAAAATTCGTTGAGATTGCCTACAAATGCCGTCCATGTAAGTATGCCAGTTTCCTCTTTTCTCTTTCCTCTATATATCTTTATCCATTCCTACATCCCGTCGAATACGTTTTTGCGGCCTTTGGTGCTTTAGCAGGTCAACGAAGCGGGACCTTTCACTTCTGCACACACAGTCGCATGCACTTAAAAGAAATATAATCGCTAAAGCATCCCGACAGTCTTGTCTACCAGGTCCTTGTTATTGTCCTTGCAGTCCTTTAACCATGCCCAGATATGTACGTACGTAGATATATTCTATTTGCCCTGCGGCAAAATAAATATTTGCCAGATGCAAAAGTGGCAAACATCAATTTAAGCCTTGACGCAAACAAACAAAATTGTTTTGACTAAAAGGAAAACACGCCAAGTGCCAAGCACCAAGCACCAAGCAGCAAGCACCAAGCGCCATACGCTAAATGCCATATGCTATATGCAACATTGCCATCTGCTGCTGCTGCTGCTGCTGCCGCTGCTCTTTGTCTTTATATTCTTCTGCTTTTTCATCTTCACAAAACTTCTGCTTTATCTACCTGTTCAACAGTGCAGCAAAACAATCGATAAACATTTGGATTAAAATACCAAATGAAAGAAAGAGAAAACGATAGAAAGAGATAGAGAGAGACAAAAAAAAATATATACTAAAAACATTGATAATAACTGTAAATCTCTGTATATAATTCTGAACCTCAAGTCGATGAGATGAAGTGTTCGTAAGCTTGAGGTAAGAGAAACAAAATGAAGCTTATGTATAATAAATACAAGTATATCCTTAATAGAGTCCTTATTGTACAAGATTATATTAATATTATATAAAGCAGAAAAAAACATAGCAATAATAGAACAGAGAAGCGTTGAGCATTAGAATAAAACACGCAAAATGAAAATAGAATAAAATAATTCCGAGTTAGAGTTGAATGACAGAAAAACACGAGACTCGAACATCATGTTGTCCATCAAATGAAAATACCAGAAAATAAAATAAAAAATAATTATTATTATCCCAACAAAAAAAAAATAAAAAAAAATATATATATATATAAAAAATAAACAAAAGGCATTCACAACAGCAGGTGTCATCATAAGAGTGCGACAGAGACAGAGATAGATAGAGATAGAGATAGGGAGAAATGGAAAAAAATCTCGTATATTTTGAAAAGTGGGAAGAAGGCGTAAAAATAAAATTAATGAGAACTCAACTATAGTTAGGAACTTCCGGACTTGATAAGCGTAAGCATAACGGTATGCAGGGTGACAGTGGAGGGGCATGGATCTAGCATGGTTTGAGGTAGCTGTTGAAGTTAGTAGTTGTAGTTGAGTGAGTAGTTGATGTTGCTGTTGCTGTTGGAGTTGACCGAACTGAATTGTGCTGTAGATTTAATTCAGCTAGAAGCATAATGAAAAATGCAGCTGCGCTTTTGCTTTTTGCGAACATTAAAAATAGTTGAATAAACTTTTTTTTCTGTTTTTTTTTGTTTTTTTGCTGAGTTATTTGCATAGTTTGTGCTTGCTCTGTGCATTTTATGCAGTGCTGTCGCTTTGCTTCCTCTAGTTTTGAGAGTTGTGCAGCAGCATCCAGAATGATGGCAATGTCGATGGCAATGGCAATGGCGATGACGATGGCAATGGCGATTGGGCTAATGGCACTCGATTATTTACGATCCGTCGAGCAATTCGTGTTTAATCGCAATCATCCGGCAAACAGAAGCCATAGCCGATAAGCGAACAGATGAAGCACCTAACCAGAAGCCAGTAGCCAGTAGCCAAAGCCAGAGGTTCACATTTAACGTCACTCTCCATGGGGCGATGTGGAGATACACATTGAACTGCTTTTGAGCATCACCTGCCATTGTTGCAGTCGATGATAGTCGTTAAACGAGTTCTTAATGCCTTCCACAGACAGTTCAATTTTTTCCACCAAATATATTCAGAAGATATTCAAGTTGGGGGAGAAAGAAAGAGAGACTGAGCTGGCTGAGCATTCCATGTAATTCTTTGGTAATTTGCGTCAGCCTTTTAGCCATTTCCCAGCCCTTTGCAGATTTGCCAGAAATATTTTTTTTGTTTCTGCTTCTTCTTCTTTGTCTCTTGGTCTTCTTTTGCTTTTTTTTTTACGGAATCTCTTCTTTTCTCTCTGTACTTTTTTTTTGTTTTTTTTGTGACAAGTGACGTAGATGTTATCTTGTTAAAAAGCACACAAACAAACCAAAGAAGTGAAACAAACAGGAGCGAGACAAAAGGAAGAGCGTAGCATTCAAATTAGAAAAGGGAAATGCACAGCGGGTCGGAAAAGCCGGCAGGCGTCAGGGATGCGTTAGACTATGAGCAATGTAAGGAGCTGTGGTAGGGGGCAGCTTGTACTTTACAGTGTAGAGCTCAGTGTCTCTTGCCTAGCACAAATGGTGAGCCAAGGGCCATAGGCTAAGGGGTTGCGCGGCTAAGGGGCTATGGCGAGGTAATATAATTAAGGAGAGCCAGTTTTTGTTTTTTTTTTTTCTAAATTGTCTGTTATCTTTTGCTCATTATGGACACCAGCGACAAGTAATAAAACTGCAAAGTACGAGTGGAAAACGTTGAAAAATTACGGCCTGGTTAGATGCGTGGCACGGCATAGCAAGGCAAGGCAAGGCAAGGCAAGGCAAGTGTATGGCATGGTATGGTAGGCAAAAGTCTTCTTCTCCGTCCAAGTGCCAGTCTCATTCCCATTACCATTGCCAGTTTTCAACCTTAACGCTTGAGGCATTGCATACAAGCCGCACCCGGTAGATGTTGAATGTTGGATGCTGAATGGTGAATGTAGAATGTAGAAAAAAACAGAAGAAGAAGAAGAAGAAGCAGCAGCATCAACAGCAGCAAAAGAAGAAGAGAAGCCAGACGGCACATTGTGGTCATAAAAATATGGCAATTTTCAACTTTTCTCACGTCTCTTCATAATAAAACGTGCACTCGCTCTCACAAAAACTCGCTCACAAAAAAAAAAAAAAAAAACAGAAGCAAAAGAGCAAAAGAATCACAGCACCCAATAGCACGGCCGTGCACGTACAGTGTGGGAGTCATAAGCCAATGGATACAGGGTCGGGATGCAGGGTACAGTGCAGACCAATGGCTTGGCTCGTGTCTGGGTCTGGGTCTGGGTCTTGGGCTAAGGGCTCTGGGCTCTGAGTTCTGGGTTCTGAGTTGTGAATTCTGGTTACTTGGTTCTGGGCCTCAATATGAGCAGTCACAGTCAATGCCAAAAGGCCCAAGCCAGTAAACATGCTATGCAAATATTTACCAAATTTATTAAAGTTCATCTCTGACCAAGGCACTTGCCGCAGACATTTCTTTCGTATGCATCAAATGATGTAGTATATACTCAAGTATATATGTATATACAACATACATTCAACATATATATATAATGATATACTATATATGTATATATAGATCTAATGTACATAGCATTTAAAGGTAAAACAACAACAAAAAGAGAGCAGCCAGCATCGCAAGTCATAATTGCTTTAGCTTTGCCCCTTTTCATTGGGCTCTATAAGTGGCAAGTGGCAAATACAAAATGAGAATGAGTAAAAGGGCTATGGCAAGAATACTCGTTGAGTATTTGGCTCAAACTGTACTTTGACAATTGCATAGCACAGTTTGGCTAACTTCCAACAATTTCCCAGAGACTGACATACTTAGACACACACACATATACACATATATATATATAGAAATGCACATGTAGAAATATAAGCAGATGTACAACAGGGCGCACATGTGTTGACTCTTTTGCCCCGAAAATGGCCCCAAGATATACAGGATGCATGGGCAAAAGCACAGTAATTGGATATTGCATATACTTTGTCAGAGTGAACATATTTATCTATATTTTCTTTTATACATTTTTATAAGTTTCATTCAAGATTGCAAAGCAACGTTAACGTAATATATATATAACAAATTTTACTGACGCTGCAAGCTGCATAATATCGACATTCTCAATTTATTTATCTCTCTGTCTCTCTATATATATATTAAATATTTCATTAAAAACTATAACAAAAATAAAAATGCAACCAAAATAGAAATTGCCACTAAACCTTGTTAGCTTTAATTGAAATAAAATAAAATAAAATAAAATTTTTATTCGAATTTTCAATTCATTTTGCGTCTTTTTTTTGGGCAAATTTAATTTTTAGCGAATATTCACTGTAAAGTTTATTTAAAATTGCATATAGACGAATATAGAAGCAGCAAAATGGTGAATGAATATATTAAATATAAATATTTACATACTTTAATATTTAATTTGGAAAATTGTAGTAAAATTTCAATTGACAAATCAATTTGTGCGGGACAACAGCACGTATACGTGATAAATATAAACTTCTCCTATAAATGTGCATTGCTTGCATTTATAAAAATATATATACATACATATCAAAATGCAGCATATATTCATATTTATTTATATATAAATGCAAATATATATATATATATATATATATTTTTGTATATATGTATTTGTGGCAAAAGTGTGTAAATAAATATCATAAACACTCAGAGAGTCTGCACAATTGAATAGGTTTGGCAAGTAAACCATTGAAATGGAAATATACTCATGGTGAATATGGTGAATATTATATTCATTATTTTTACTATGTATGTAGAAATAATTTCGGAAATAGTTTAAGTTGAAATTCAAATGGCAAATTGTTTTGCGTTGTGTGACATTACGTATATATGCAATTTATCTAATTTATAAACCAAAATATAAACACTCGAAATATGCACAACGTAATCGCCAAAACTATTTAAAACGATTTATTTATATATATAAAAATTTCTACATATATTGCATATATTATACATATGTATATTTGTATATTTATATATATATTTTATTTCATGTATTTTGCCATCCGTTGTTATGACCCTGCAAAAATTCCAATGACCGCAATTAAGAGATATTTTTGTGCGAACATATTTGTGCGTACCCTCAATAAATGTTTCCTATCATTTTTGCATGCTTACCCTGCACCCCAATGCCAACCATTGTCTTTTCCTGTTCATACATATATATGGCATCTGCTTGAACTTTTATGTTTGCTCTTTGACAGATGAATTCCGCAGCAAGTTGGCCTGTGAAAACGACAATATGCCGCTGATGTGCAATCCATATTCTCGCATTGCTATCTACAGTGCTTCCTTTGGCCATACTGAGCGTGAGAGTGTGCAATGCGGTGGCCAAGGTGCACCAGCTGGCAATGTGCTAGTTAATCGCGAGGATACTGGACAACCAAGTAAGCAAAACTACAAATTAATTATAGTCTTCAGTTGTATAACTTAGCTCATAAATCTATCATAAGCCTGCCTGGTGTCGTATGCCACGGAAACTGTCATGCAAATCTGTCATGGACGACGACGCTGCTCAGTAACGGCTGATGCCGGCACCTTTGGACGACCCTGTAAGACTGATGTGCGCATGTATCTGAAGGTCGTCTATACATGCAGTAAGTATCACTACTTGGCATGACTTACTCTATTTGGAGCTTAATCAACTTGATTTTGCTTACAGTTCCACGCAAAGTACTTAAGGATCGCTATGAAACAGCTGCTGAATCGGATGAGCCACAGCAAACAGATTTGGATATGGATCAGGATGAACTTTATGATGAGGATCAATTCTATAAGGAATCCGAAGCGATACCACCAGCACCCAAAATACAAGGTGCCAATGTTGGACGCTCCTTTGACTTTGATCAAAGCAGTGCGGGGGAAGAATCAACAAGCACACTGCTGCCACCTCTGCTCTCACGCAACGATGGCGCACTGGAAGGTAAGTTGCGGGTATCCGATGACAATAATATTTTATTTAGAGCTCAATTTGATTACCAATATAAGTAGGATTGTAAGCTTTATTTTCGGTGTCGGATTCCGTTTTGCAGTAGTCATAAATTGTCATAGGTTGTGCAAGGTTTACATATAACAAGGATTACCGTCAACATGTAACAGTGTGTTGTGTGTGTTTCGCGGAGATTTATGATTTCATTTTGCCAGAGCATATCACTTGTCTGACTCTCTAATGGAGTCTGTCGCCTGTTCTTTAAAAAAAAAAAAAAAAGAAGCAAAATAAAAGTCTATGCCAAAGTGTGCATAAATATTTGAAGAGCACACCCATCCGTCTTCATTAGACAGCTGACGTCTTTGTAGCATACAAAATATATACGAAACCTCTCTAGGAATATAACATTACGTAACGCAATGTATCGTAATGTAAAAAAGTAACTTAACGTTACGTTAAAGTTGAATATCAAATTCTTGTTGCGTGCCTCACGTTGATGGATGGTAAAAATCTCATGCTCATCCTATCTACGTGTATTCGTGCTCGTTCGCAGAGCAACTACAGTCATCACTGCGTTTGTTAAACCGCATAAAAGAGTCGTTCAACCATCAAGTGTTGGCCACAACTCAGTTGCCCATAACAACAATTGAAACAGCAACAACTGAAACAGCAACAGAAACAGAAACAACATTGGCCAATGACCACATAATCACAACGACCGATGGCACACCAATCGAAGATAATGAGCAATTTGTGGAGTCGACAGAGGCCAATGAAACAGCCGCGGTGAGCGGAAATTTCTTCTATCGCCGCAAGTGCCAGATGCTTGATGATTGGGGGCCAATAGGTCTCAACTGCACCGAAGAGGACATTGTCAACGAACGTGTCCAAGTGGTTGGTTTCTTGGCAAATTGGCTGCACACCTATCTGTATATCCGAAGTGAGTTCGAGACTTCTACAACCAGAGATTCTTGTTGAACATCACATCCCTCTCTCCCATTGCCTACTCTTCCTGCCTTACCTCTTGCTACTACATGTTGCTGGCATGTCGTTTCGTTCAGTTCAGTTAAGGCTTTCATGTGTAACTAATCGAAGTTTTTGTTCACACACACACACACACACACACACACACACACATACAGAATCAGTCACTCATACACACTTAACTATGTTACCACAGCTATGTCACGTTTGCTACACAAAAAAAAAAAAAAACCCAGCAACCAAAAGAGACTCTGACTCTGACGCTGCCACTGTCTCTGTCTCTGTCTCTGCCTCTGCCACAGTCTCTATCTCTGCCTCTTGATAGGGAAACGGGCAACGGAGATGAAGACGTTAACGTAGACGAAGTCGGCTCAGCGTGCTGTCATACTCAGAGAACTCATATGTGTAGATGGATAGAGCGTGTTGGAGGGGCGCAAGTTGTACACAAAGTTGCATGTGCTGCACGTTGTTGCATCCTGTACCCGTTTTGCTTGCCACATGCTAAACTTTTTGATTTCGTTTCGGTCATATACAAAGTCGACCGATTAAAACTTTAGCTCAGTTCGTTGCCATTCTGACGAGTTGACGAGCTGACGAGCTGACGACTTGACGAGCTGATGAGCTGACAGTCGAGCTAAAGATCAGCCAAGTGTAAAACTCATCATGTTGCTGCTATCCAAAAGGCTTTGTGCTTTATACAAACTACTACTCAACTACACTGAAAACAAAAACATTTGCATTCTTGTCTATTGGTCAACTTAACTTAACATAATCATCAAGTGTCTCATTTGAATATGTCAACTATGCGATGCCATCCGATGCCATGTGTTGCCATGTGGCTATGGTTGTAAAAACTTGTTGTACATTTAAATCAAGTGAAAATAGTTTTTGATTGAAATGCAAATGTTTTTGTTTTCTATACTTTGCTTATATTTTTCGCTCAGTGTAGACGCTATGGGAAATTAAGATTATTCGTAGCATATTCTCCACTGACGACTTGACTGATTTGCATTATTACTTATGCTCAACTTTTAACTCACTTTCAACTATAGAACACCAGGAACAGTTCTACCTCTACCTAATCATATCGATAACAGCCGGCGTGCTGCTGTGTCTGACACTTGTCATCGGCCGTCTTACACTGCAGCGACGTGGTGGACGCAAGAAACGAAGCTCTAGTGTAAATGGCAGCAGCGGCGGCATTGCCAAAGGCTTTGGTGATACACAAATTGATGGTACGGGAGGACCTGGAGGCACAACTGGTGGCGTAACGGATGGAAGTGGATCTGGCCCTGCTGGTGTTGGTGGTGGTGGTGGTGGAGGAGGCAATTTCAAACAGCTGGCAACAGGTGAAACACATCTGGCTGACTCCTTTGGCGACGACATCTCTGATATCGATGTCGATGTTGACCTCACAGCCCCCATGCCATTGTCCAGCTTATCGTCGCGCAACGAGGTGAGTTTCAATTGCAATTGTTTGAAGTGGACTTAACTCAATAAGCTTTGGCTAGCACGCAGCAGAAGCTTAGGCAGTGTAATACCATTTGAGCCTTAGCTTTAAAATAAAGTTTAGAAATTGTGGGATTCAAGTACAATTTACTCGATATTCTATCTGCCTGTATGGCTCTGCCAGGCTGTTTGCCAGCCTGCCAGAAGAGGCTTAGTTTCTCTTTACTGTTTTCTATTTTTCTATTTTTCTGTTTTTTTTTTTTGTTTACTATTTACTCAGCATTCAGCTGGAACAATTACAATGGGTTTTAACTTGGCAGCCCGAGTAATTTTGTAAATCACCTTTGCAATGTGTTCGCCTGTAGAGAAAACTAGACACGGTACACATAGTAGACATTAGACGTTAGATGTTAGACAGTGGCTTGGTCATTACCTGTACTCATTACCTTGGCTAAATAATCATTGCAAAATATGGAAATTTCATTGTTCTTGTTTAAGCCGACAATAGACAGTGACGACGACGACGACGACGACTACGACGTTGAGGACGAGGACGAGGACGCATCAAAAGCAAGGCATAGCAAGGAGCATTGCCTTGCCTTGCCGTGCCTTGTGTTGCGTTGCGTTGCGTTGTGGTTGTTGTGTTCTGTGTCTGAAAGGAAATGAGAGGAAACAGGGCGCCAGTGAAGTTCCCCAGCCATTAAACCCATTTTGGGGCCAAACAAAAGCGACGAGTCCTTAAATCGCTGTCCTGTTGCCCCCCCCCCCCTCGTACCACAACTTCACTCCTTCATTTCTCTATCATCATCATTTCCACTGGGAAAATACTACTAGTAGCCTTGCTCCAAATGCTCGTTGCAACAATTTTTATACTCGGTGCCCTTTGGGAACCAAGAGTATATTGGGTTAGTGACAAGAGCAAATGTATGTAACACCCATAAGGAGGCGTGGCCGACCCCATAAAGTATATATATTCTGACTCAGGATCAACAGCCGAGTCGATTGGAGCATGTCCGTCTGTCCGTCTGTCCGTCTGTCCGTCTGTCCGTCTGTCCGTCTGTACGTCCGTATGAACACACAGATCTCGGAGACTATAAGAGATAGAGACTTCATTTTTTTTGCATAGTGTTTGTAGTGTTTGCAGGCAGATCAAGTTTATTTTGGATTTTTGCCACGCCCCCCTCCGCCTCCACAAATCGATGAAAACCATTTTGAACACACCACTTCACCCACACCCAGTCAAGCTACAGCACTGAAT
Source organism: Zaprionus obscuricornis (assembly GCA_037044475.1). Lineage (NCBI taxonomy): Eukaryota > Metazoa > Arthropoda > Insecta > Diptera > Drosophilidae > Zaprionus > Zaprionus obscuricornis. Next base: position 43,507 of record JBAMBR010001894.1, read on the forward strand.
TTTGGTACAAAGTTAGAATATGTTTATCTGGACGTTGTGTACAAATTTGGTACAGATCGGATAATAAACATGGAAGTTATTCACATTTCAAATTTCAAAAGTTGAGAGGCGTACGCTTGCTTGCTGTTCTCACCCCAAACGACGGCAACATTTTTTCACACTTGTGAAGAGCGTGGCTCAGTGGTTAGAGGGTTGAACTCGCGTGCATGAGGTCCGCGGTTCGATTCCCGAGACGATTTTTTTTTTTAATTTTTTTTTTTAAATTTTTTTTTTATATTAACTTAAAATTGGCGAGTGCGCAGCACGATCAAAATAAATATATAATATAACTTTGGGCACCGAGTATTATATAGTCGAGCACACTCGACTATAACTTTCTTACTTGTTTTTTTTGCTTTTTGTTTTTTTTTTTGTGTTTTCTTTTTTTGTACTCTTTTTGTTGTTCATTTCATGGGATCTGAGCAAGGGGAAACGACACAACAACAAAAGCCAGACCAACAAGTACTATATATGAGCCATACCCACACACTACATGCATATATGTATATCTATGTGTATGCGTGTGTATGTGTGTGTGTGGGTGTGTGTATGTCTGTGAAAGCATTTCTGATGGTTTGGTTGGACCTTGCTGAAAGGTGGAAAATTAAAATTACTGCACATACCCGACCCGTACCTTTCTCTATAGTTTGGACAATCGCCTGAGGTAACATCCACACAACAAAAGACGGTAAAACTGGCAAAACTGAAATGAAAAGAAAAGAAGAAAAGGAAAGGAAGAAAAAAAAAAAAAAAAAAACTGTATAACTGTACAACAACTGTAAATACTAAGATATCGGCTTGCTGATAACGTTAAGCCCCTCTAGACTATTTTAAGTAGTAAAACGTTAAATTGTAAGATATTCCCCCTAAGCTGAAAAAAATAAAACTTGGGCCTTCAACTAATTATAAATAATAAAAAGTTGAAATTATTTAAAGAGAGATTTTTTTTTCTGGCCTTACATTATGCAGAAGGTTATATAGCTTGAAACGATTTTATTTGAATCTCAGCTTAATTTAAAATAAAGCATTTATTATGCGAATGCGAGAGAGAATGCCAGAAGCCAAAATGAATATATGCAAGAGAGAGTGAGAGTGAGAATGAGAATGAGAGTGAGAATGAGAATGAGAGTGAGAATGAGAGGATGTCATTGCTGTTGCTGGCGTTGCTGGCATTGCTGACATTGCTGGCTTTGCCGGTTGCTGTTGCCGCCGTTTGGCCCGCTTTACCGTTTACCGGAAACGCCATTTCCAATAACAAGGATAAATGAACGTAGGCTTAACTCTTTGCTTTACGCTTCTTTCTGCTCTTTTCATGTCCTTTATCATCACCGTCACCATCCTGCAATGTCAACATCTCGGCATCATCTGCAACTGCCTGTGCCGTTGCCTCTGTTTGCTGCCTCTGTTGCTGCCTCTATCGCTGCCTTTACCTCTGTCATTTGCCTGTGTCCTCGACATCTGCATTGCCAACTGTGCGTTGGTTGTGGCACTGGGCATGGGCATGGACCAAACAAACAAAAGACCTACATGACATACGCCCCAACGCCCAATTGTAACTATGGCGGTCTGGCAGGGACCACCCAGCTACATCACCCATCTTCAACGGCAACCAGTGTACTGATGGCACCACATTCACAAGGCAACATTTATACTAGCATGGGACATCCGGCTGTAAGCGGAGCCATGACTATTGGTAAGCACTGTGCACTCTGCCACAATTATTTAATTATTAAAATCTTCCCATGCAACCACGTTCCCAACGATAATTCTCTGTAAAAATAATCTTTAAATAAATACTGTAAATAAATGAAGCAGGTCAGCAACTGATTACTGTCAACAACTTTATAATGATGCACTTTAAATTTTATTCCCAATCCTGTTATATATTTGGCATATACATATAATTTGGCATCTACATATTTTACTCATATCACAGGTCCACATATGCTTGGTCCATCTAGTCTGGGTGGCGTTCCTCCGGCTTATATTAGTGGCACCATCATGGTGCCAGGACATCAGCATACACATGCCGGCACTCTGCGACGTACACTGATACCAACCAGCATGGGCATTATCAGCTCACCATCGCCACCTCCAGTTGGACTTGGTAGCGGACTAGGTGGCGGTACTGGCATGGGATTACCACCGCATTCGCTGGCTTCAGTAAGTGGTAGTGGAGGTAGCGGTGTGTACTATGACAGCACAGTGCCACGTAATTTAGCACGCGGCATGTCAGCGGAGAGCACTGGACAGTATTTCTATGGATGACACTCGCTTAACCGCAAGGCTTCACTGCCAATTGCGATTGCGGTGCGACCGCAACCGCATCTGAACTTCAATATGCTGCCAATGTCCGCAACTATGGGCTTGGGTTCGCCACTTGTGGCTGAATCGGGCGGTAGCCGTGCGGGAACACCCACCACCAATGGTAATACTAAGTCGGAGATACCAGCAATCACAGTAACTGCGTCGCCAGGACCATCATCCATACTATTGGGCAGCAGTGGAATGCATGCCATGAAGCCGTCAAACTCTGTTAGTGAAACACGTTTCGGTGGTTCGACAACTACTACGACCACAGCAACCACGCCCACCGGTACCAGCGGCATGCAAATGTCTATGTCTGGGCGTAGTCAATGCTTCTAGGGTCGGAGTCCGGCAACAATTTTCAATTATTTATCCAAAACCACCAGAAAAAGAAGCCAAATAACAGACAAATACAAGATTGAGAATAAGCATAAAGATAAGTATAAGCAAGAGGATAACGACGAAGAAGAGGATGAGGATGAGGATGAGGATGAGAAGGAAGACCTCTTTTATTTGTAAATATTATAGGAGCGACTAGTCACAACGACTTATCGACTTATCTAATCTCAAGTTAGTAAAATTAAAAATTGAAACTCACATAACGATACGAAAATATAGTATAAACATATGAATACCGTTAATTATAAATATATAGGATGGCAAATTTAGAGGCTATACTATATAATCATAACCAAATCAAATTACCATTATGGGATACTAGAACACTAAGAGATTATAAGAGAATGTACCCTTATTACTCGAACATTCGTAATTCGAGAATTAAAAAAAAAAAAAAAAAAAAAAAGAAAATTAAATTGTTTTAATCCATCTAGTAAAATGAAATCCAACCTATATGTATTTAGTATAAATTTTAAAAGAAAGCAACAAGCAACAAATGCCACTAATAAATCATTGGTATTTTTTAGTATATAATACATAAAGTTTATACAGTACTCATATTTCATGAATTTCTAGTCATAAGCAAGCAAATGTTTACATTAAAAAAAAAAAAACCATTTAATATATAAATATAATATTATAATAATACTGTTGTATAGCATGGAATATCGTGGATATAGCGATAGAGATCCATTGGGAGCACATAACTTGAGAGTTTTATTTGCCTTAAAAGCCAACCAAAAAATGGTAACTTATTAAATATTTAATGAAATGTTTGTATATCTAAATTAATCAACGTTACGAATTAGGAATGAGAATATTAAATCTAAAAAATTAACTAAAACAAAAAAAAAAAACAAAAAATGATAATGTCTTCAAAATAAAATAGAGAGAGATGATGAGCATATTCACTCATTTTAATGAAATACACATAAAAAACACAAAATTAAAAAAAAAATAATAATAATAATTGAGTACAAGAGTCAATAATACTTTGCCACCAGAAACATTTTCATTCCCTACTTAGATCTGGTTAACATATGCATATAAATGAAAATCAAACCATATATATACATAGATCTTAAAAGAAAATATAACCTCAATTTGTTTCATTTGGTTTCTAGCGCTAAAATCAATGCGAATCTTTTTGTTAACATTTACAAATACAGATGGCTATAACATCTCTGAGATGATATATGTATGAATGTATGATACGATAGTCTTAATAGTAATTTGAGTTAACAGCAGGTTTCAAAGATTCAATGCTGTTTTTTTTTTTTTGGCCCCCTAGAAAAATTTTGTACATACTCAAGAAGTAAGCGATAAATAATAAAAAAATATATGAATACATCAATTATTGAATACCTTCCACATACACATAAATACCTTAACTATTCGTATTATGTGCTAACACCGTTATAATATACTCGTACTCGTATTCGTACTCGTATTCGTATTCGTATTCGTATTCGTAATTGTACTCGTTCATAGAGAATTGAATATCGAATCGAATGAATAGTTGAAAAGCCTTTAGATACTTGCTAAAATTGAAACAGAGCCTGATATTCATCATCATCATTCTCTGTTTCCTGCAGTCCAAATAATATTTGTTTATTTTTCAACAGACAAAAAAAAATAAATATGAAATTCGAATTGCTAATTTTTATAAGATATGAGCTCAATGTAAGAGAACTATGGTAAATAAATATTGTTTAATGAATGAAATGGAATTAATTCAATTTCAATTCATTTCAATTCAATTTGATTCATTTCAATTCAAACAAAAGTGAAACCAAAAATGCAAATGTAAACATTTTGTTACTTAATAATTATAATTTTTTGGGATTAAATCATGAAACAGGGTAATAAACGAATATATATACGTATTATTGTATTATTGCATAAATTCATTGTGTACTCATCAAACACTATTAAATGATAAAGTAAGTAAATGTTACAACAACATTTCTCTACAAAATTTATATATGCAACACTTTTTACTTTAAATTGTCCAATTCAAAGCAAAAGCTTTGTAAACAGAATAAGTTCTGGAAGGGGCAGGACGAGGGTAGAATAACGAAGTTCATTTCAGTTCGTTAAGAAGCAACAATTTAAACGACATTTTTGGTTCACAACAAATGTTTCCTTAAGCTTTATTGCAGTCAGAAAGAGGATTTTAACCGAAGCTGATAGCCAAAAGCGAGCAATGTGCGGAGTGCAGTTGGCGTAATATCACATAGTAAGGCGAAAGGGTCGGTCGATGTGGAGAGGGGCACTATTTTTATACAACTAGAACATATTACTTATGCCAAGCAGAAAAAAAAAAAAATAAGAGGAGAATAAGTGAAAAAAAGCAGCAGGAAAAGCAGCAAAAGCAGCAAAAGAGAAAAACAGATATAATCTGAGCTCAGTAGTAATTGTGTTAAGAATTTTCTCTCAGTTTCTTTGGTTCTTTGTCTGTAACCGACTGCAAAGTCTAATGGACTGCAATTGATTACGTCTGTCAATAATGATGAAGCAGCTCGTACAAACAATATGAATAAGTGGAATGAGTTCTCTCACTCTTAGTGAGAGTGTGAAAGTAAGAGAAAGAGAGAGAGAAAGTGTATGTGAGTGTGAGTGACTGTTCTCGTTATGAAAATGTATTCACGAGTGTATTTTGTGTTGTTTGCAGAACCAAGAGACTGAGACTGGGACTGAGACTGAGACATAACCACCCGAACCTTCCGAACTACCCGTACCATCCAAATCGCCCAATGGCCCAATGGCAATGAGTTGTTAATGGCGTGACTGTGGCCCAAGTGGGCACCTCTCGTTAGTAAGTAAGTATATTGAGGGGAAAAGTTCTCCATTTGCACCACCAGCAGCAGCATGGGCTAATTATGATAAGTGGCTGCAAGTAGTAGTTGTCGTTGACAGAGGCAGCAACTTAGACTTACGGCTACGGGACGATAGGACAAGGAGACAAAAGGACGACAGGACGACAGGAGACTACTACTACTACTACTACTACTACTAGGTCCAAGATATACTCAGCAACCTCTGGCTCTTCATCATATTCACCATCTCAGTCTATGCTGTCTCAGCACCAAAGGCACAAGCAGAAGCTAGAAAGTACTCCTAGCGCGTCTGGCTCCGGATACGACAACAAAAACAAAAGTTTTTCAATTAAAAACGTTAAATAGCCACAAGCACTTTGCAATAAATTCCTACTGCAAATGAATGCGGAACAATATTACACTTAATGAAACCCGAATGCCGAATGCCAAATAACGTAGAACGAAACAAAAACAATAAGATAATAAAGCAAAATCGAAAGAGAGCAAAAAAAAAATATATATATATAAATATATATTTATATACATATAGATTTATGAATTGGTCTCTGGGTGGAAGCTAAGAGTTGGCCTCGTGGCATAGTCTCCGGACTCCGGAGGCAAGCAAAGATACGCTGCTCTCTTTATTTTTTTTTATCCACCTCATTACAATATACTGCAGTACATTAGAAATACGATTCACATAAATTCACATACACAGTACACAGATAGTACACATACATATGTGTTGGTATATGTGTATCTATGTGTTATCGATTCTTTGCAGAGCGTATGCCAGACTTGTACTAAAATTTAATGAATTCGCTGTTTAAATGCTGCCAAAACCATAAAACATTGTTAAAATAGCCGGCACCCCCACAGCAGCATCAGCAACGACAACAACATCATAGATATATAGATACATATATATATCGTATATATCGTATATATCGTATATATATTGTATATGTGTATGCACATAT
>JBAMBR010001895.1:0-56863 GCA_037044475.1 Zaprionus obscuricornis
CACACACACACACACACACACACACACACACACACACACACACACACACACACACACACACACACACACACACACACACACACACACACACACACACACACACACACACACACACACACACACACACACACACACACACACACACACACACACACACACACACACACACACACACACACACACACACACACACACACACACACACACACACACACACACACACACACACACACACACACACACACACACACACACACACACACACACACACACACACACACACACACACACACACACACACACACACACACACACACACACACACACACACACACACACACACACACACACACACAAAAAAAAAAAAAAAAAAAAAAAAAAAAAAAAAAAAAAAAAAAAAAAAAAAAAAAAAAAAAAAAAAAAAAAAAAAAAAAAAAAAAAAAAAAAAAAAAAAAAAAAAAAAAAAAAACACACACAATAAAGTGTGTGAGAGAGAGAGAGAGAGAAAGAGAGATTTTAGATATAGTAATAGTCTCTGTTATATCATAAATTTAGCATTACCTTGCCTGTCGACGCATTAAATACTTTTCCGTTTCACGATCCTGTTTCTCCGAACCTGAATCTGTATCATAGCCCAATTGCAATGTGCCGCGTGCATCGGCTATTGATGAACGCACTGCAACAGCTGGCTCTAAAACTATAATAAAAATATACAAAAATTATTAATAATATTTATATACAATAACAACAATAACAACAAGAAGAAGAAACTTACCAACACTTGTATTTGATAATTTACGTTCTCTGTCACGTTCACGTTCATAACGACCAAGCGTATTTAGCTGATCCTGTGATCCACCAAAATTTTCAATCGTTAATTGTGAATCTTCACTGGAAGAATTTCGTCGTGATCGCCGCCCTACAAATATAAAAAACATTATTTAATATATATATATATATAATAAAAAAAAAAAATAAATATAAACAAAACAAACAAACAAAAAAAAAAAGAAAGTCAAAACACAAGAAGATTTGAATATTTATTTCTATATAATTTGATTTCAAATGCGCAACGCATTTGATTTTGATGTCAATGTCAAATGAACAAAAAAAAAAAAAATATAACTAACGGGCGCATAGACAGTGGAACAACAAAACATTTACATAATTTACCAGATACCAGACATACACACTTTACACACACATACACACAGAGATACACACACACATAGAATAAACGAGTATGCAATGAGCGCCGTATGATTCATACCTGCAAAACTTGGACGTCGGCTCTGTTCCCAGTTACTTGGTCGACCGGCAGCGATAAAATCGCCTACAGATTTTTTTTTTTTTTTAACGTTGTTTTCAATTTCATTTGCAATAAATATACAAAAAAATAAATAAATAAATAAATAAATATAATATAAAATATTAAAATAAATATAGACTAAAAAAATGATAAATAGAAATGCAATGCGATGCAATGACAATAAATAACAATGAAAAAAATTATACAAAGCCATAAAAAACATAATTATATTTATGCGTGACAACTCTCAACTAATAAGCTCTACCAAATTTTTATTTCTGGGCATTAATAATATTTTCTGCTAGTGGAATATTTATTCAAGGAAATATAATTAATTTTGAATCAGTCTAAAAAAATATTCTATGGCATCTTTAGTAATTTATACTTAATAAATCATAGCTTTAGCTACTTATTCTTTTGCATATAGCAAGCATTAACATAATGCAGCATAGTTGCAACTTCAGTAGAAAACTTACTGACTGTAACTAAAGACAATTAACAAATTAATTCTTCAATTAGCTAACAGCGCAGACTAGTTGCCTAATATTTATAGTTAGCATAATATATGCTTAACTAGTGTTACGAGTGTGTGTAGATGAGTGTGTGTGTGTGTGTGTCTGTCTATATTACTCTACGTTTAGACATTTGCAACAGATGAATGCAACAAATCAAAAGAAATATGTAGAAAAGAGTGCAGCATAAACTGAATAATTAATAAATAATCACTGAGAGACTAAGCTTGGAGACTTGAACTTGAAGTGTGAAAGAGAAGCATGAGATGCATAATATGCGAATGCATGTATGTATGTATGTTTGTGTACTGATGTATGTATGTATGTATGTATGTATGATATATGAGCTTAAGAGTAGACGTTCAAACCTCTCTCGTCTGCCTTAGATTCAACATTATTCTTTTCTTTAGCCTGACGCAAGCGAGCTGGAACCAAGGGCTCCTGCTGCTGCTGCTGCAGTTGCTGTTGTTGCTGCTGCTGCTGTGTTTGCAATTGCTGTTGGTGCTGGTATTGCTGCTGCTGCTGTTGTTGTTGTTGTTGCGAGTGCATGGATGAGAGTGTGGTTATGCCACGCGACTTGTGAACGACGAACGCTGCCACATGCCACATGCCACATGAAACGTTTGGTGGTGGAGTTGGGAATCAGTTGGGCGGAAAGGCGCAGTAGTTGCAAATGTTGTTGTTGTTGTTGGTTGGTTGGTTGTTCGTTAGCAGTGTTAAAGCATAGCATGTGTTGGATTTTTATTGTTCGGTGGTTGAGAAAAAGAGAGAGAGAAAAAAAGAAGAAGAAGAAAATAAAAACATATAATTAATATAAAAAAAATAAAAATCAAAAATAATAATTAACATAAAAAAAAATTATTACATTTTGCTAGCAAAAATAATAATAATAAAAAAAATATTTCTACACTTTTTTTTTTTTAGCAGCTCATAAAAACAACAACAATTGTTAAAAAAAATATAAACACAGACAAAAAATAAAAAGCAATATGAAAATAATAATAATAATTATTTATAATAATTACCTTCGGCTTGATTGCCATCAAAATTATTTGATTGCATCGTTTGATATTCGGTGGGCGGAGTTGACCTACGATTCAGGCCGCCGCTAAATGAATTTGTGTGCGGAACTAAAAAACATAAAATATATAAGAACAATTTTTTGTTTTTTTTTATTTTTTTTTAATACATAAAATAAAATAAAAATAAATATTTAATTTTAAACATCAATTATTGTAAAAATAAAAAAATAATACAAAATAAAAATAAAATAAAAAAATAAAGCACATTCCAAATACCAAAAAAAGCAGCAATTATTGTGTATAATAAAAAAAAAAATTGGGCATTTTTTTTTTTGGGCAAATCGTTGAATTCTTATTTTGCTGCTATATGCAGCAAAATTCTTGTGTAAAACTTGTGCACAACTTTTGCTTTCTTTATGCATTCTTTTATGTGCAAGTAAAACTTTAACATGCTTCAACAAAATATAGCTAGAGATATCTGTCTATAAGCAGCAGATAATGTTATGGTTATCTTTCTCATATCCTCATTAAAATCCAGCAAAGGAATATGTGTAGGATATCCTATAGGCAAGGCATATTCTCTGCATTACAGTTCATTTCAAAATTCCGACATCTAGTACTGCTTTGTATTGTTCATGTTTGATTTCTGAAGACGTTGCAAAAATCCCCCTAAAAAAAAAAACATGTTCTGCCTGCAACTAATATATTTTGGAGTTCCTAGTTTCCTACAGTTTCCAGTTGTTCAAACGGACAGACGCAAGCACATAGAACCACATCGAGCATGAATATATATGTATATATACAGTAGAGTCTCGATAATTCGAAATGGCACGGGGATCATATTTTTTTTTACGAATTATGGAGAATTTCGAATTATTTTCAAATTATTTATTAAATTTTTTTTTCAAAGGAACAGAAATGTTTACGAATTATTCAGAATTTCGAATTAACGGGGTACGAATTATTGCGACTCGACTGTATATATATTTTATGGGGTCTACTATAGCTGCTTATGAATGTTACACTTAGTAATCCTTGGGAATCGTTTAGAAAAAAAAAAAAAAATATTTTAATTTAAATCTTTTAAATTTTATTTTAAAGCAATATAAAAAAATTTTATTTTCTTCTTTCTACTCAATTCTCTGTCTGTTATTTATGTTAATAATTTAAAGAATTTGAATAATTAAATAAAGTAAGTGAAAATATTAATAAAAATCAATTTTAAAGCATATCAAAAAATGTTGCAAATAATGTCAAAAAAAGTGCCACAAGTGCAACAAGCTAAATTTCTGAAGTGAAGAGAAAAGACGAAGATGAGAGAAAAACAAAGTGAAGAGCGCTTTGAAAAGCACAAGTGAGAAAATAGAAATACAAAATGTATTTAAGATTTATTTAATTAGTAAACTTAAATTATGATTATGATTATAAATTAGTTAATTAATTAGTTGCAAGAGAGAACAAAGCGTTGATAAAAATATCAAATGTATTTTAAGTGAAAATAATCAAATGTAATTGTAACAAGCAAAACAAACAACAAACGAACAAAACAGAACAGAACAAACAAACAAACAAACAATAGGAAACAAGAAACCAGAAACAATGAAACAATGAAAATGGCAAAACACATTCTAGAATTTTTGTTTTGAGAACAAACAGAGAGGCAACAAACAGAACAAAATGCAATTTTATGTGGGGCATATGGTGGTATTTGTGGTAATGCTGGTAGTAGTGGTTGCGTGGGGGGGGTTTCATTTTGGGCGGGTCACACACAATAAAAAAAAAAAAGAAGAAGAAGAATAACACACAGATATCTCTGGATTTTGAATGTTGTTGTTCAATGAAGAGAAAAAATTGCAATTAAAACGGAAAATTGATTAGAAGAAGAAGTAGAAGAAGTTGAATTAAAACCTTGAAATGGTGGCCGATTTGAGGGCGAACCAATTGGCGGCTGGTCAAGTTCACTGCGTAAATCTGGTATGGGCGTAACGGGTTGCACTGTAAGGCCACGTCGATGACAGATTCCGTGCTCATTGGCGCCCATGGTGCGCCTTGCGATGACATCTATGACAGATACCATCAGTCAGTCATTAGGCATCGGGCGAGCGAGCGAGCGTGCATTTTTATTATTTTTTTTTTTTTTATCAAATTTTATTATGCAAAATATTGTCGTGGATTTTTGTTGTTGTTGTTGTTGCCATTGAAGTTAGTATTATTGTTGTTGTTGTTGTCATTATCGTTGTTGTTGTTGTTGCATGTGTGTGTTGTATGTAGATATATATAAATATATATATATATAGATAGATAGAGAGAGAGAGAGAGAGCAAAGTGTTAAGACCCCAGATTTAGATTTTTGTGATTTTTGCATAAGCGTTTTTTTTTTTTTTATTTTTTTTTTGCACATAATTAAAGAAAGAGAATCAAGTATAAAAATTGTTTTGAAAATGGTTTTCATTAGTTTCATATGCTACTTTATTATTGTTATTATATATTATTATAATAATTATTATTATTATTAATAATTTTTTTTTTGTCCAGAATGAAGTTAAATGTTGATGACAAGTCTAATATCAATTATCAAGTTAACAATTAAATGAATAAAAGATTTCAATGAGAGTGCATTGCTATATAGAGAGATGATATAACTCCAATAATTCTATATAGAAATTTTTTATAATTTTGTGATGTGAATTTATATTTAATACCCACTGTAAGTTTTGTTAACTTCTTTTTAAATTGTGGTTCAGTGATAGGAGGGTAAAAACTCGTACTGCTGCTTGTTGCTTAACATTAGAATTAAGTGATGAAATTTTGTGATTCTTGTGATTTGTGTTTTTGATTGATCTGGAAAACTGCAAGTTTCTTTATCTCATTGATATTTCCCGGTAAAACTTATGTGCAGTAGTGTCGTCTTTGAACTGTTTAAGCCCTAAGTCTAACTAACTAACGCTTTATGTTGCAAATAGCAAATGTTGGCAAATTAAATTTATTAACAAAAAAAAAAATTCCAATTCAAAAGAAAATTTTCTTTTAATGAATAAAAACCAAAAGTAAAAAAAAAGTGCAGCAAAAAAAAAAAAAATAGAAAAATTATAAATTAAACATAAAACGCAATGCAAACGATAAGCGAAATGATGCTTGTGAAGCAAGAAAAACTGTCGAGGATAAAAGAAAAATAAAAGTAAAAATAAAAATATAGAGAAGAAGGACGACGACGACGACGACGAAAGTGACGACGAACACAAAGCAAATAGAGAATAAAAACATGCCCTACATTTTTTTTTTTTTTTTTTTTGTTGGTAACACACACAGAAAGTCCAAACGTATTGTACTTTGGATATTGGATAGAACCTCAATAGGCGGCTGGTTGACTGATTTGTATTTTGTTTTGTTTTGAAAGATGCGATGCGGTGCATTTGAATTTCTATTATGAATTCATGTATTTCTGCTGCTGCTGTTATTGTCACTTACCTTGTCCATCCATGCCGGGATAACATACACATTTGGCTGGATGTATTTCAAATAGATTAAATAAATCCGTTAACAGCAAGACAAGATTCAGTTTCATTGAACTAAATAATAATAAAAAAATATTAGTATATTTATGATTAAATATAAAATTTCATAATACTTACCCGCGCATATATGTTATATCCTCTGGCGTCATATGGAAGACGCCATATGGCAAATGCTTTTGTGAAAAACTGCTTACTAACAGTATATTATGTATAGAATCCTCAACGGCGGGCAAATAATTGATGCGCACACTTGTCCATGGCACCACCTTGGGGCAATAATAGGATATTAACAATGCCAAACATATGCCATCGCATAAATCCTGAAAATCACGCACTGGCGGTATATCTGGCGTCTGTAGACGTGTGCCCTGCCAAATGATACAAGAAAAAATCATAGAAATTAGTTATAAAATAAAAGTAAATTTTACAGAAATTAAGAAACTTGACAATATTGCATTACAAATTCATATTGCATTTATCTCTCAATGTAATATTACTTAGTCAACAATATTATCTTTAATTGTTGATTAAGTTTTCAAGTATCTAGCGTTATCTGCTTACGATTTCATCCGGCACACTTGACTCCAATTCTTTGACAATACGCTTTTTCAATGCTGCGCATGCATGGGATATCCAAGCAAGTAACGCTTGCTCATAGTTTTGCCCAGGAAGCGCCTGATAACTACTGCCAGATATTCTATAAATTATTATAAGAATTTAATCAATGATGATGTGCAAAAATTATATCAATATATTAGTTTACCTTCGTATGGCCGATGTGACACGGTCACCCGACGATATTTCTTTCGCATACAGAATCATTAATGATTCTATCACAGACATATGGGCGTTCTAAAAGATTTAAAGTTATATTAAATAATACTCTGTATATATTATTATTGAAAGTATTACAACTTACAATTCGCAACGGATTCGTTTGAATTAATACCGTTTCGGTAATTGGCATATCCGAGGATTCAGCCACAGGGACACCCTTGCGCGCTAGCGTCTGTAATATTGACCAGTGATTTAAACTTTGGTAATTGGGATCTGAATATAGATTCGATAATGTCTGACAATACATTGTCGCATTGCCCAATTCTACAACAATTTGCGGCTTAAGGCGCTCCTGATTCTCATGATCACGATAAAATGGTTCCTTCAAATTATCTGGCACGCGATTGTTAAACGCTTTCGATAAAAGCCATTTCACGGAAGCACGTTGACGAGCCTAAAATTATATAGAAAAAAACATATATATTGTATATATATAATGCAAACATTTTAATATTATTTCATTTGTTTATCAAAACTTTGATTTCTTAAGAAGTGCAATTTTATATTTATAAATTTTAATTCGCCAAACGACTCGATGACCCGTATAAATATTTTATATTTTAAGCTATGCGCCGCAAAAGTTACAGTAAAATCTTGATAAAATGTTAACTTTTTATTGTTTAAAGTTAATTTTATATTTGCAAAAATTATATTTATATTAATGAATCTTAGATTAATTATAATTCAATAATATAATTTTTTTATAATATTTATAATTTATAAAAATAATAATAATTATATCTGAGAATTAGCAATAAATTTATTTTAGATTCTTTTGCTTTCAAGTTAAAGTTCTTATGCGCATTTTATTTTTAACTTGTTCTGCAAGTCTTTGCCAACAGACATAAATTAACAGTAAGACAATAAAAATAGGCACAGATTTACAAGCGATTATATATATATACTATATATATATATATATATAAGTAATCTGTGCAAGAAGTGTAAAGTAGGCGTCAAATTGCCGTTGCTTGCAATGACTAACTGTAATATAACTGTTAAGTTAAAGCTAGCTATATATACAAATATATTTATATATATATATAACTTGCATATAGATATTTTTTTTATGTTCTACATTAAAATCGAATTTTCATGTCATAGCATGAAATTATGCTATAATTCAGTTTTTCAAATGTGCTTTCAAATTTCCAACAAGTAAGCTAAGAGCATGAAGAGAGAGTGAGATATAGTATATATAGAGACTAGATAGAGACTACATAGAGATATAAAAATTTGTACATTTTGAGTGGCATAAAATAAAAGATATTAATGGAGCATTGTAATTTTAATTTATGGCATTTCTTACGATGTCGACGATGACGACGATCGTGTAATGCAATAAACAGTTAATAGAATTTGAAAGTCCAAATTCAGGCAAAAGAAAAGAGAAAAGAAAGAAGGAAAGAAAAGAAAGAAAGAAAAAAAAAAACCTTTGAGCGCATTTCACGTTGCATTTTAATATTAAAGTAATTAAGTAGCGCAAACTCTACACAGTTTTAGTCACTGTGTAGATATATATCTGTGTATATATCTTTGTCTTGTCTATAATGCCTTGTATCTTGTATCTGTAGCAGCAGTATTTTATTTTTTATTTATTTTTTTTTGCATCTATGTATCTGTGTATCTTTTGGTTGCCTTTTAGACTGTTGCTGCTGCTGCTGCTGCTGCTGCTGGCGTTGCATCTGTGTGAAGCGATGCGTACAATCTTCAATATGAGTTCGATAAACTCGCTGTGTTTGGCTTGGCGTGCGCCGTTTATATATTTTTTTTTTCGTTGTTTTTTTTTTTATTTTTTTGTTCATTGTGTTTTTTTGCTGTCTGTGTGTTGAATGTTTAGCTCATTGCTGATGGTCACTCAGCATGAACAAAAAAAAAGAAGAGGGAATTGCAAGCAAAAGGCCCCCAAGTCCAGACATTACACACACACACACACACACACATACAGACATAGATGGATATACTATTATCCAGAGTATAGGCGCAGCCCAATGAAGAAGTTCAGACATTTTCTTCTTGAATCTCAAGTGCGGCAGCAATGGCAATATTACGTTGCAACTGCTACTGCTGCTGCCTGCTCTGGTCTGGCCTGGCATCGTCAGCAAAATTCATTTCCATTTGCACAACAACTGCACTTTATACTCATCAATTTTCTTCTTCTTCTTCTTCTTGAGTTGTGTGTCTTTAGTTTTTGTTATTCTTGGAATCAACTTGAAAATTGCCTCTTATTAGTTTTTACTGCTGCTGCTGCCCCAATTTTGTCGTTCGCAATTGAAATTCAAATGAAGTTGAAGTTTTACTAATAGTTGCTATTGCTGCAATTATAAATTTTTCTAAGGTTCACAGAACACACACAACGTTTAGTAACAATTTAAAAAATGTTACTCAGCTAAAATTAAATAATTTATAGATAAGTCTTTTACTACTATTGCTGTTGCTTCTTCCTCTTCTAATGCTACTCTCAAATATGATTCAATTTGTGAGCGCGCTTATCATTATTTCAACAACTGGAATGTTAGACTGATAAGACGAAACTGTTATTATATTTACTTTCATTTTGTACAATTTACACACAAATACACACATAGGGATAAATGTTTTGATGTGTAAATCTTAAAACTTATCAGTTTTGACCAATTTGTATTTAAACACAAATATAAATAAAAGATTGTCCAAGCGATAGAAGAGAATAAACATAAAAAGAAAAGAAGAAACACCGCCGCGTAAGAACTGAAGATTGTTAGTCAAAAGAGAAGTGGCTAAAAACAGACTTGCAGACAAATTAAATGTTAAGACAAGCAGCAGAAGAAGCAACTTAATTAATTAATCAATTTATTTTACAAGATGTTTCTGTTTATCGACTAAGAAAGTTTTTAAGTATTTAAGAAAAAAAGTTATAATTCAATTTAAACAACTGTAAAAAAAAGACATTTAACTTTCAACAAATTATTTTTTTTAAATTTAAGTTAAATATTTAATGTATAATTTTTTAGATTACACATAAATTATTATCATTAATCACAATCATTTTTTTTTCTTCGTGTGTGTGAAAATCAATTGTTTTAGCGCAGGAAGCAAATGGTGAGAGAGAGATTGAGAGAGAAGGGAAAGAGAAGCGAAATCAACTTGAAACATTGAATAGAGTTTTCGAGCAACAGGTTAACGAGTGTCAAAATATGTTGGCGTAGGTCGTAGACCGTCGAACTATGCGAATTGGCCAACAAGCTTACTAACTCTGTCCGACAGGTGGACAATACGACAGTTGGACATACTTCCTGTGCAACCAGTTTGTCTTCTCAGGCTTTTTTTTTTTTCTGTTTTTGGCCCACCAACAGGCAACAGCAGGCAGCGGCAGCCAAAGCCAAAGCAGCACAAACAGCAAACTGCAATTTTTTATTTTTTTTCCAATATTTTTTTTTTGTTTCATTTTCAATACATTTGAAAGAGTCGCAATACAAGCAGAAAATATAAATAAAGCTACATATAACTCAAATTTCATAATGTAAACATCTCTTTTGGTCTAAATCAACAACAACAACAACAAAGCGACAAAAACAATAATAAATCGCTTCTGGGTTTTGGACGCCCACATGTCTTGGTGTGGGGGGGGATATATGGCATAGTTTCAGTTTTTATTTTTCTTTGGCTGTCGCTATCTCTGTCTCTGTCTGCTGTGCATATGACTAACGTACATACATACATACATATTGTACATATTAATGAGCATGTATTTTTAAGTACAAATGTTTATGTGTGTGTGTGTGTGTTTGTGTGTCTCACTGTGTGTGCATATGGAAATATTCAAAAATTCAAATTGCGGCTTGGCGGCCAATTTTATGTTTTTGTCGCGTTATCTCTCATTTTTTTTTTGGCTCCTCTTACTTGACGACTGGCTGCTGCTGCTGGCAGTCAGAGCGAGCGCGTTTGCATGTTAGAGAGAAGAAGAACAAGCAGCAACAACTGCTGATGATGATAGGCTAAATATAAATGCAAAAGGAACAAGCAATAACAACAACAACAACAACAGCAACAACTCTTTGCCGTTGACAATTAACAGCAAAACTACATACATAAATATATACACACACACACATACACATGCATATGCATGTACATGTATATGTGAAGCTTATGCTACGGCGAATTGAACGAAACGCACAGAGAAAGAGAGTGAGTGAAAGAGCAAGAGCTAACGATGTCGGCAACTGCTTGAAAGCTGCCGAGTGTGCGCTTTAAAAATTTTGAATGGTATTCGATCGTTTTTATTTTTTTCTTTTTGTTTCTTTTTCTTTTTCTATTTTTTTTTTATTTTGGTTTTTTTTTTTGCTTTTTTTTTTAAAGCCCATAATAATGCGCTAATTGCTTAAAGAGCTTAACAGAAACAGAAACAACAATAGCAACTGTATTAGCAGCAAATAGAATGGCAGCTAGATAAACAGTTGAAAATATTTCGATCGTGTTTTTGTATGTGTATGTCTGTGTGTGTGAGAGAGAGAGAGGCAATGGGTTTAACTTTCTAGGGAGTTGGGGCCGCAAATTATATTAATAGGGTCGCACACAAAGCTCATGCACGCACGCATCAGTCAATCTCACACACACACACGCACACACGCATATAATAAACATAATCCACACACGCATATACACAACACCCATAGGTTTACATCTGAGCACCAAACATTTGTCTTTGTTGAGCTCCCTAAAGGCAAGGCAAGGCAAGCAGCAAGCAGCAGTAAAACAAAAACTGTCAAATGGCAAACAGTCTTAGCTTTTTGTTACTTGTTAATCAGTCACATTTTTGTCTCTCTTTCGTTAACTTTCGCATATACATACATACATATAGACATACAAATATACAGAAATATTTACATATGTTTGTCGTTTTTTTTTTATAGCGATTAGGTCATGCAACAGCAGTTAAAACAACAAACAAAAAAATTGACGCAAAGTGGCTACAACCACAAGAACAACAACAAGAGCAGCAGCAACAACAATATCAACATTCCGAAAAGCATTTTCCGGCTGTGGAACAATTTTTATGAATGGAGTTTTTTTTTTTTTATTATTTTATTGTAAAGTTGATTGAACAGTTGCGGGCCGCCAATGCCAATATTGATTGAGCAGCTGGTCACACTGATTGTTCTCTGCTCTTGCTGCTCTGCTGCTGTGCTGCTGCTACTTCTATTGTTGTTGTTGCTGTTGGCTTTACGACTTTTTCAGCCTGTTGTTGTTTGCATTGGTTTTAAAACCAGTCAAACGGTAAGTAGGTGTCGGTCGCATATTAAAGCACTTACTTTTGGCCGGCCAGTGGGAGCGGCAAAGTGACGTATGTGTGTGTGTATATGTGTGCTTGTGCTTGCGTGTGGTTACCTCAGCGCACCATTTCGGCAAAGAGAGTAGGTGGCGGCTGCGAGCGGCGACGTCAGCAGCGTTACGCTTTTGGTCTCTGCGACGTCGAAGGCAGACGACGCGCGCACAAGCAGCGATTGATGAGCGCATATAGCAAAAGGCGTTAAGGCAGCGACGCCGGCGGCATTATAACTCATTGGGGAGTAACTTTTTGTCAGCAGCGACCGCGCGAGCGTCGACATCGCAGTCAGTGCAGGAATTTTAATGAGTGCGATATTTAGTTTTCTGAGC
Source organism: Zaprionus obscuricornis (assembly GCA_037044475.1). Lineage (NCBI taxonomy): Eukaryota > Metazoa > Arthropoda > Insecta > Diptera > Drosophilidae > Zaprionus > Zaprionus obscuricornis. Next base: position 12,836 of record JBAMBR010001895.1, read on the forward strand.
ATTCATACATACTACATATGAGGAATGTTTCTATGTATGTGTATGTGTATGTGGGAGTATAAGCAGCAGCAGCAGCAGCAGCAATAGCGGCAGCTGCTAGCTGCTGGCATTACTTTGCTTTATTATTGTTGTCGTACAAAGGGCAAAAGGAGTAAGACTAAGGGGCAAAAGTCAGGGAGTGACGAGGAAGTAGGAAGAGGAGCAGAAGAGGGAGCTGGTGTAACAAATGTAATGGCTATAAATATGTTTTTACCTGTCGTATTTCCTGTGTTTCGGCATCCATGTTGCAGATGACGAGATGTGACGATGACACTGCACTCTTTATCGAGCAGAGCGTAGTAGAGAAGAACTCGGCGTTGAGACGAGACTTTGACTAAATTCTTGCGATGAAATTACTGTTGCACTTGCAACAGTGCAACACGGCAACGATGATGGTGACGTCGACGGCGGCAACAAATGACGGATGTCACTGGCTGTCCGACGCCCAGTCCCCACTGCACTTGCAGTTCACTTTTCTCTCTTTCTGCCACTGGCCAAGTAATTGTTGTTGTTGTTGTTGTTATTATTATTATTATTTTTATTTATTTTATGTTTGTGTTATTGTTGTATTTTCCACACTTTCCTTATTATGTTGTTTTCAGTCAGGCCTCTCTCTCTCTCTTTCTCTCGCTTAATCACTCTATCCCTCTCTGGCTTTTGGAATTTTCACTTCAGCCGTAAAGCAGCCTAAAAATCACACACACAAAAACAGCAATAAATAAATATATATATACACACACACATACACCGATATAAATATTTATAAGCACTTTTACAACTTTTTTTTTTATTTATTATTTCATTTTATTTTGAATTATTTTTTTTTACTTTTCGCAAATTAATTGCGCGCACGCATTTGCCAACAATTCGCGCAGCACAGCAACAACAGCAACAGCAACAAGAATAAGAAGAGAAGGTAGAAGACGACGACAATGATGATGATGATGAAGAAGAATAGTAATACAAAACATAGAAAGAGGGGAATGAAAAACTAGCAGTGCAAAATGTGAATCATTCACTGGGCGAACTTTTACAGTGGGCGGCAACGGGGGGTTGGTTGGTTGCTTGCTTGCTTTCTTGCTTGTTGTGGAGCTGTGCTTGGCACAATAACAGAATAACAGAAGCAGAGCAGAGCAAACCCAGAGTAGTGCAGTAGCAATTGACGCAGCAGCAGCAACAGCAGCAGCAGCAGCAGAGAGACAACGGCAGAGATGGCAATGATTTTTTTTAGTGCTGGCTTTAGCATCAGCTGTTGCAATTTGGGGCCACTGTTGACACAGAAACGCACTTTTCGATTGGTTCGCGTCAATTTTTGGCTAATTAGTGCACAATTATTAGCGTGGCAGTTGTGCTTTTTTTTTGCAATTTTCCACTTTTCCGCGACGGCTGGCAGTAATAAATGAAAACATTTTTTCTTTTGCTTTATGTTGTTGTTGTTGTTGTTGCTGTTGCGGTCGAAGTTGTTATTTCTCTCTCTTTTATGCGCGATACTCTGCCAAACTGGTAGACACTGTTATGCTCTTCGCTCTCATTGAGGGCAAGGCGTATGATGACGACGTCGACGGCGACAGCGACGCCAACGTTGACGTCAGTTTGTGAGCAACGACGAAATGATGACCGAAAAACGGAATATGTCTGCGTGGTACACGCATATTTCACATTAATTTTGCATTACTTTACCGATTCGATTGAAAAATGTGCATTTTAATTGCCTGCCGCCGATTAATTTGCACTTAAATATACACTTTCTACTTATTTTAAATGCAAGAAAGATCGAATAACAACTTGCTTCTTCTCTTCCAAATTTTCTCTAAATGCATGTGTTGGACAACAACTAAAAATCTCACGGCTTTAAGCACTGTAAATCTATCGATTATCCACCACAATCTATCGGAACTAGGATACTGAACTAGCTATCGAATAGTACTGAGTGAATCATTAGTAAGAGTGCTTAAAATAGAATTATTAAATTATTCAAATATTTTAATAAAAGAAAACCTGTTTCAATTACTTAAAAAAAAAAGAAATAAAAAAAGATAAATTTATTATTTATACCTATATATACATATATATCTTATATTTTTTGTTGTAAAAAATTATCAACTCAAATTAGAGAAAGTGAACAATAAATTATTTATTTATCGCAATTTATATTGTATTTTTATGTAAAAACATAATCTTATTAATTATATCATCATCATGTGACATTTGATTATTATTTTCCTCAGTTATTAATTTTCGCGATTTCCCAAATACTTTTTGCGAGAATCCACTTGTTGCCGGTGTACCCAAAATTCGACAACTTATTGGATATAAAAGTGGAAAATTATGTTTATTGGCATGCCACCAATTTAAAACATTATAACCATCACATAAGGGAACTTGAATTTCTGAATATCTACGTAATTCCTTGGAAACATTATCTTCTGGTGTTTGTACAGATACAAAATCCGAAAATAGATCATCATCTAATAATTCTTGTTTAATAATTATTTCATTTTCAATAGAATTCTCATTCTCTGTATAATAACAATATTTTTTCATTAATAATTTACATTCTTTCATTGTCTGATCCTTTTCCATTTGATTAAATTGTAATAATTGATTTGTTGGTGGAAAAAAGAACATTGCCATTTTATGATATTTCGTAATATTTCTCTCCACCAATATTTTCAAAAGTTCTGTTAATTTCAATTTTAATTGAATTTCAATTCCTGTTTCACATTGACTACTTTGAGTATTACTACTACATAACTTTTTCAAACGATGTATATGTGGTATAACTAAATGTAATGTTGATGAATTTTCATCCTCTAATGTTCGACAACATTTCTCAAAGTGTCCTAAAACCTGAACCACTGATGTAATATCATGAATATTGAAATTACCCATTGGTTCTTGTTTATTATTAGTTCCACATAAATTTAAAATTTCTGTCCAATTAATTTCAATGGATTTTAACATATAGTAAATACTATTCCAATTCGTTGATGTATAACCAAATATATCATGCTTCAAATTGAGATATGTTCCAGATATTCGTAGGTATTTAACAATATGTTAAAATCCGTTGAAATTAATTGGACAGAAATTTTAAATTTATGTGGAACTAATGATCAACAAGAACCAATGGGTAATTTCAATATTCATGATATTACATCAGTGGTTCAGGTTTTAGGACACTTTGAGAAATGTTGTCGAACATTAGAGGATGAAAATTCATCAACATTACATTTAGTTATACCACATATACATCGTTTGAAAAAGTTATGTAGTAGTAATACTCAAAGTAGTCAATGTGAAACAGGAATTGAAATTCAATTAAAATTGAAATTAACAGAACTTTTGAAAATATTGGTGGAGAGAAATATTACGAAATATCATAAAATGGCAATGTTCTTTTTTCCACCAACAAATCAATTATTACAATTTAATCAAATGGAAAAGGATCAGACAATGAAAGAATGTAAATTATTAATGAAAAAATATTGTTATTATACAGAGAATGAGAATTCTATTGAAAATGAAATAATTATTAAACAAGAATTATTAGATGATGATCTATTTTCGGATTTTGTATCTGTACAAACACCAGAAGATAATGTTTCCAAGGAATTACGTAGATATTCAGAAATTCAAGTTCCCTTATGTGATGGTTATAATGTTTTAAATTGGTGGCATGCCAATAAACATAATTTTCCACTTTTATATCCAATAAGTTGTCGAATTTTGGGTACACCGGCAACAAGTGGATTCTCGCAAAAAGTATTTGGGAAATCGCGAAAATTAATAACTGAGGAAAATAATAATCAAATGTCACATGATGATGATATAATTAATAAGATTATGTTTTTACATAAAAATACAATATAAATTGCGATAAATAAATAATTTATTGTTCACTTTCTCTAATTTGAGTTGATAATTTTTTACAACAAAAAATATAAGATATATATGTATATATAGGTATAAATAATAAATTTATCTTTTTTTATTTCTTTTTTTTTTAAGTAATTGAAACAGGTTTTCTTTTATTAAAATATTTGAATAATTTAATAATTCTATTTTAAGCACTCTTACTAATGATTCACTCAGTACTATTCGATAGCTAGTTCAGTATCCTAGTTCCGATAGATTGTGGTGGATAATCGATAGATTTACAGTGCTTAAAGCCGTGAGATTTTTAGTTGTTGTCCAACACATGCATTTAGAGAAAATTTGGAAGAGAAGAAGCAAGTTGTTATTCGATCTTTCTTGCATTTAAAATAAGTAGAAAGTGTATATTTAAGTGCAAATTAATCGGCGGCAGGCAATTAAAATGCACATTTTTCAATCGAATCGGTAAAGTAATGCAAAATTAATGTGAAATATGCGTGTACCACGCAGACATATTCCGTTTTTCGGTCATCATTTCGTCGTTGCTCACAAACTGACGTCAACGTTGGCGTCGCTGTCGCCGTCGACGTCGTCATCATACGCCTTGCCCTCAATGAGAGCGAAGAGCATAACAGTGTCTACCAGTTTGGCAGAGTATCGCGCATAAAAGAGAGAGAAATAACAACTTCGACCGCAACAGCAACAACAACAACAACAACAACAACATAAGGCAAAAGAAAAAATGTTTTCATTTATTACTGTCAGCCATCGCGGAAAAGTGGAAAATTGCAAAAAAAAAGCACAACTGCCACGCTAATAATTGTGCACTAATTAGCCAAAAATTGACGCGAACCAATCGAAAAGTGCGTTTCTGTGTCAACAGTGGCCCCAAATAACAACAGCTGATGCTAAAGCCAGCACTAAAAAAAATCATTGCCATCTCTGCCGTTGTCTCTCTGCTGCTGTTGCTGCTGCTGCGTCAATTGCTACTGCACTACTCTGTGTTTGCTCTGCTCTGCTTCTGTTATTCTGTTATTGTGCCAAGCACAGCTCCACAACAAGCAAGAAAGCAAGCAAGCAACCAACCAACCCCCCGTTGCCGCCCACTGTAAAAGTTCGCCCAGTGAATGATTCACATTTTGCACTGCTAGTTTTTCATTCCCCTCTTTCTATGTTTTGTATTACTATTCTTCTTCATCATCATCATCATTGTCGTCGTCTTCTACCTTCTCTTCTTATTCTTGTTGCTGTTGCTGTTGTTGCTGTGCTGCGCGAATTGTTGGCAAATGCGTGCGCGCAATTAATTTGCGAAAAGTAAAAAAAAATAATTCAAAATAAAATGAAATAATAAATAAAAAAAAGTTGTAAAAGTGCTTATAAATATTTATATCGGTGTATGTGTATATATATATATTTATTTATTGCTGTTTTTGTGTGTGCGATTTTTAGGCTGCTTTACGGCTGAAGTGAAAATTCCAAAAGCCAGAAAGAGATAGAGTGATTAAGCGAGAGAAAGAGAGAGAGAGAGGGGCCTGACTGAAAACAACATAATAAGGAAAGTGTGGAAAATACAACAATAACACAAACATAAAATAAATAAAAATAATAATAATAATAATAATAATAACAACAACAACAACAACAATTACTTGGCCAGTGGCAGAAAGAGAGAAAAGTGAACTGCAAGTGCAGTGGGGACTGGGCGTCGGACAGCCAGTGACATCCGTCATTTGTTGCCGCCGTCGACGTCACCATCATCGTTGCCGTGTTGCACTGTTGCAAGTGCAACAGTAATTTCATCGCAAGAATTTAGTCAAAGTCTCGTCTCAACGCCGAGTTCTTCTCTACTACGCTCTGCTCGATAAAGAGTGCAGTGTCATCGTCACATCTCGTCATCTGCAACATGGATGCCGAAACACAGGAAATACGACAGGTAAAAACATATTTATAGCCATTACATTTGTTACACCAGCCCCATCTTCTCCTCCTCCTCCTCCTACTTCCTTGTCACTCCCTGACTTTTGCCCCTTAGTCTTACTCCTTTTGCCCTTTGTACGACAACAATAATAAAGCAAAATAATACCAGCAGCTAGCAGCTAGCAGCTGCCGCTATTGCTGCTGCTGCTTATACTCCCACATACACATACACATACATAGAAACATTCCTCATATGTAGTATGTATGAATGCTCAGAAAACTAAATATCGCACTCATTAAAATTCCTACACTGACTGCGATGTCGACGCTCGCGCGGTCGCTGCTGACAAAAAGTTACTCCCCAATGAGTTATAATGCCGCCGGCGTCGCTGCCTTAACGCCTTTTGCTATATGCGCTCATCAATCGCTGCTTGCGCGCGCGTCTGCCTTCGACGTCGCAGAGACCAAAAGCGTAACGCTGCTGACGTCGCCGCTCGCAGCCGCCACCTACTCTCTTTGCCGAAATGGTGCGCTGAGGTAACCACACGCAAGCACAAGCACACATATACACACACACATACGTCACTTTGCCGCTCCCACTGGCCGGCCAAAAGTAAGTGCTTTAATATGCGACCGACACCTACTTACCGTTTGACTGGTTTTAAAACCAATGCAAACAACAACAGGCTGAAAAAGTCGTAAAGCCAACAGAAACAACAACAATAGAAGTAGCAGCAGCACAGCAGCAGAGCAGCAAGAGCAGAGAACAATCAGTGTGACCAGCTGCTCAATCAATATTGGCATTGGCGGCCCGCAACTGTTCAATCAACTTTACAATAAAATAATAAAAAAAAAAACTCCATTCATAAAAATTGTTCCAGAGCCGGAAAATGCTTTACGGAATGTTGATATTGTTGTTGCTGCTGCTCTTGTTGTTGTTCTTGTGGTTGTAGCCACTTTGCGTCAATTTTTTTGTTTGTTGTTTTAACTGCTGTTGCATGACCTAATCGCTATAAAAAAAAAACGACAAACATATGTAAATATTTCTGTATATTTATATGTCTATATGTATGTATGTATATGCGAAAGTTAACGAAAGAGAGACAAAAATGTGACTGATTAACAAGTAACAAAAAGCTAAGACTGTTTGCCATTTGACAGTTTTTGTTTTACTGCTGCTTGCTGCTTGCCTTGCCTTGCCTTGCTTGCCTTTAGGGAGCTCAACAAAGACAAATGTTTGGTGCTCAGCTGTAAACCTATGGGTGTTGTGTATATGCGTGTGTGGATTATGTTTATTATATGCGTATGTGCGTGTGTGTGTGTGTGTGTGTGAGATTGACTGATGCGTGCGTGCATGAGCTTTGTGTGCGACCCTCTTAATATAATTTGCGGCCCCAACTCCCTAGAAAGTTAAACCCATTGCCTCTCTCTCTCTCACACACACAGACATACACATACAAAAACACGATCGAAATATTTTCAACTGTTTATCTAGCTGCCATTCTATTTGCTGCTAATACAGTTGCTATTGTTGTTTCTGTTTCTGTTAAGCTCTTTAAGCAATTAGCGCATTATTATGGGCTTTAAAAAAAAGCAAAAAAAAAAACCAAAATAAAAAAAAAAAATAGAAAAAGAAAAAGAAACAAAAAGAAAAAAATAAAAACGATCGAATACCATTCAAAATTTTTAAAGCGCACACTCGGCAGCTTTCAAGCAGTTGCCGACATCGTTAGCTCTTGCTCTCTCACTCACTCTCTTTCTCTGTGCGTTTCGTTCAATTCGCCGTAGCATAAGCTACACATATACATGTACATGCATATGCATGTGTATGTGTGTGTATATATTTATGTATGTAGTTTTGCTGTTAATTGTCAACGGCAAAGAGTTGTTGCTGTTGTTGTTGTTGTTGTTGTTATTTCTTGTTCCTTTTGCATTTATATTTAGCCTATCATCATCAGCAGTTGTTGCTGCTTGTTCTTCTTCTCTCTAACATGCAAACGCGCTCGCTCTGACTGCCAGCAGCAGCAGCCAGTCGTCAAGTAAGAGGAGCCAACAAAAATGAGAGATAACGCGACAAAAACATAAAATTGGCCGCCAAGCCGCAATTTGAATTTTTGAATATTTCCATATGCACACACAGTGAGACACACAAACACACACACACACACACACACACATAAAAATTTGTACTTAAAAATACATGCTCATTAATATGTACAATATGTATGTATGTATGTATGTACGTTAGTCATATGCACAGCAGACAGAGACAGAGATAGCGACAGCCAAAGAAAAATAAAAACTGAAACTATGCCATATATCCCCCCCCACACCAAGACATGTGGGCGTCCAAAACCCAGAAGCGATTTATTATTGTTTTTGTTTTTGTCGCTTTGTTGTTGTTGTTATTGTTGTTGTTGTTGATTTAGACCAAAAGAGATGTTTACATTATGAAATTTGAGTTATATGTAGCTTTATTTATATTTTTCTGCTTGTATTGCGACTCTTTCAAATGTATTGAAAATGAAACAAAAAAAAAAAAATTGGAAAAAAATAAAAAATTGCAGTTTGCTGTTTGTGCTGCTTTGGCTTTGGCTGCCGCTGCCTGCTGTTGCCTGTTGGTGGGCCAAAAACAGAAAAAAAAAAAGCCTGAGAAGACAAACTGGTTGCACAGGAAGTATGTCCAACTGTAGTATTGTCCACCTGTCGGACAGAGTTAGTAAGCTTGTTGGCCAATTCGCATAGTTCGACGGTCTACGACCTACGCCAACATATTTTGACACTCGTTAACCTGTTGCTCAAAAAATCTATTCAATGTTTCAAGTTGATTTCGCTTCTCTTTCCCTTCTCTCTCTCTCTCTATTTGCTTCCTGCGCTAAAACAATTGATTTTCACACACACGAAGAAAAAAAAATGATTTTGATTAATGATAATAATTTATGTGTAATATAAAAAAATTATACATTAAATATTTAACTTAAATTTAAAAAAAAAAAAATAATTTGTTGAAAGTGAAATGTCTTTTTTTACAGTTGTTTAAATTTAATTATAACTTTTTATTTAAATAGATTAAAAAAAAAATAACTTTCTTGTCGATAAACAGAAACATCTTGTTAAATAAATTGATTAATTAATTAAGTTGCTCCTTCTGCTGCTTGTCTTAAGATTAAATTTGTCTGCAAGTCTGTTTTTAGCCGCTTCTCTTTGGAGTAACAATCTTCAGTTCTTACGCGGCGGCGTTTCTTCTTTTCTTTTTTAATGTTTATTCTCTTCTATCGCTTGGACAATCTTTTATTTATATTTGTGTTTAAATACAAATTGGTCAAAACTGATAAGTTTTAAGATTTACACATCAAAACATTTATCCCTATCCCTATGTGTGTTTGTGTGTAAATTGTACAAAATGAAAGTAAATATAATAACTGTTTCGTCTTATCAGTCTAACATTCCAGTTGTTCAAATAATGATAAGCGCGCTCACAAATTGAATCATATTTGAGAGTAGTATTAGAAGAAGAGGAAGCAATAGTAGTAAAAGACTTATCTATAAATTATTTAATTTTAGCTGAGTAACATTTTTTAAATTGTTACTAAACCGTCGGTGTGTGTGTGTGTGTGTGTATTCTGTGAACCTTAGAAAAATTTGTAATTGCAGCAATAGCAACTATTAGTAAAACTTCAACTTCATTTGAATTTCAATTGCGAACGACAAAATTGGGGCAGCAGCAACAGCAGTAAAAACTAATAAGAGGCAATTTTCAAGTTGATTCCAAGAATAACAAAAACTAAAGACACACAACTCAAGAAGAAGAAGAAGAAGAAAATTGATGAGTATAAAGTGCAGTTGTTGTGCAAATGGAAATGAATTTTTGCTGACGATGCCAGGCCAGACCAGACCAGGCAGGCAGGCAGCAGCAGTAGCAGTTGCAACGTAATATTGCCATTGCTGCCGCACTTGAGATTCAAGAAGAAAATGTCTGAACTTCTTCATTGGGCTGCGCCTATACTCTGGATAATAGTATATCCATCTATGTCTGTATGTGTGTGTGTGTGTGTGGTGTAATGTCTGGACTTGGGGGCCTTTTGCTTGCAATTCCCTCTTCTTTTTTTTTGTTCATGCTGAGTGACCATCAGCAATGAGCTAAACATTCAACACACAGACAGCAAAAAAACACAATGAACAAAAAACAACGAAAAAAAAAATATATAAACGGCGCACGCCAAGCCAAACACTGCGAGTTTATCGAACTCATATTGAAGATTGTACGCATCGCTTCACACAGATGCAACGCCAGCAGCAGCAACAGTCTAAAAGGCAACTAAAAGATACACAGATACATAGATGCAAAAAAAAAAATACTGCTGCTACAGATACAAGATACAAGGCAATATAGACAAGACAAAGATATATACACAGATATATATCTACACAGTGACTAAAACTGTGTAGAGTTTGCGCTACTTAATTACTTTAATATTAAAATGCAACGTGAAATGCGCTCAAAGGTTTTTTTTTCTTTCTTTCTTTCTTTTCTTTCCTTCTTTCTTTTCTCTTTTCTTTTGCCTGAATTTGGACTTTCAAATTCTATTAACTGTTTATTGCATTACACGACCATCGTCGTCGTCGTCATCGTCATCGTCGACATCGTAAGAAATGCCATAAATTAAAATTACAATGCTCCATTAATATCTTTTATTTTATGCCACTCAAAATGTACAAATTTTTATATCTCTATGTAGTCTCTATCTAGTCTCTATATATACTATATCTCTCACTCTCTCTTCATGCTCTTAGCTTAGTTGTTGGAAATTTGAAAGCACATTTAAAAACTGAATTATAGCATAATTTCATGCTATGACATGAAAATTCGATTTTAATGTAGAACATAAAAAATATTTATATGCAAGTTATATATATATATATATATATAAATGCATTTGTATATATAGCTAGCTGGAAGTTAACAGTTATATTACAGTTAGTCATTGCAAGCAACAGCAATTTGACGCCTACTTTACACTTCTTGCACAGATTACTTATATATATATATATAGTATATATATATAATCGCTTGTAGATCTGTGCCTATTTTTATTGTCTTACTGTTAATTTATGTCTGTTGGCAAAGACTTGTAGAACAAGTTAAAATAAAATGCGCATAAAAACTTCAACTTGAAAGCAAAAGAATCTAAAATAAATTTATTGCTAATTCTCAGATATAATTATTATTATTTTTATAAATTATAAATATTATAAAAAAATTATATTATTGAATTATAATTAATCTAAGATTCATTAATATAAATATAATTTTGCAATATAAAATTAACTTTAACAATAAAAAGTTAACATTTTATCAAGATTTTATTGTAACTTTTGCGGCGCATAGCTTAAAATATAAAATATTTATACGGGTCATCGAGTCGTTTGGCGCATTAAAATTTATAAATATAAAATTGCACTTCTTAAGAAATCAAAGTTTTGATAAACAAATGAAATAATATTACAATTTTTGCATTATATATATATATATATATTTTTTTTTTTCTATATAATTTTAGGCTCGTCAACGTGCTTCCGTGAAATGGCTTTTATCGAAAGCGTTTAACAATCGCGTGCCAGATAATTTGAAGGAACCATTTTATCGTGATCATGAGAATCAGGAGCGCCTTAAGCCGCAAATTGTTGTAGAATTGGGCAATGCGACAATGTATTGTCAGACATTATCGAATCTATATTCAGATCCCAATTACCAAAGTTTAAATCACTGGTCAATATTACAGACGCTAGCGCGCAAGGGTGTCCCTGTGGCTGAATCCTCGGATATGCCAATTACCGAAACGGTATTAATTCAAACGAATCCGTTACGAATTGTAAGTTGTAATACTTTCAATAATAATATATACAGAGTATTATTTAATATTCCTTTAAATCTATTAGAACGCCCATATGTCTGTGATAGAATCATTAATGATTCTGTATGCGAAAGAAATATCGTCGGGTGACCGTGTCACATCGGCCATACGAAGGTAAGCTAATATATTGCTATAATTTTTGCTAATCATTGATTAAATTCTTATAATTATTTATAGAATATCTGGCAGTAGTTATCAGGCGCTTCCTGGGCAAAACTATGAGCAAGCGTTACTTGCATGGATATCCCATGCATGTGCAGCATTGAAAAAGCGTATTGTCAAAGAATTGGAGTCAAGTGTGCCGGATGAAATCGTAAGCAGATAACGCTAGATACTTGAAAACTTAATCAACAAAGAAAGATAATATTGTTGACTAAGTAATATTACATTGAGAGATAAATGCAATATGAATTTCTAATGCAATATTTTCAAGTTTCTTAATTTCTGTAAAATTTATTTTTATTTTATAACTAATTTCTATGATTTTTTCTTGTATCATTTGCCAGGGCACACGTCTACAGACGCCAGATATACCGCCAGTGCGTGATTTTCAGGATTTATGCGATGGCATATGTTTGGCATTGTTAATATCCTATTATTGCCCCAAGGTGGTGCCATGGACAAGTGTGCGTATCAATTATTTGCCCGCCGTTGAGGATTCTATACATAATATACTGTTAGTAAGCAGTTTTTCACAAAAGCATTTGCCATATGGCGTCTTCCATATGACGCCAGAGGATATAACATATATGCGCGGGTAAGTATTATGAAATTTTATATTTAATCATAAATATACTAATATTTTTTTATTATTATTTAGTTCAATGAAACTGAATCTTGTCTTGCTGTTAACGGATTTATTTAATCTATTTGAAATACATCCAGCCAAATGTGTATGTTATCCCGGCATGGATGGACAAGGTAAGTGACAATAACAACAACAGCAGCAGAAATACATGAATTCATAATAGAAATTCAAATGCACCGCATCGCATCTTTCAAAACAAAACAATATACAAATCAGTCAACCAGCCGCCTATTGAGGTTCTATTCAATATCCAAAGTACAATACGTTTGGACTTTCTGTGTGTGTTACCAACAAAAAAAAAAAAAAAAAAATATTTAGGGCATGTTTTTATTCTCTCTTTGCTTTGTGTTCTTCGTCACTTTCGTCGTCGTCGTCGTCGTCCTTCTTCTCTATATTTTTATTTTTACTTTTACTTTTTCTTTTATCCTCGACAGTTTTTCTTGCTTCACAAGCATCATTTCGCTTATCGTTTGCATTGCGTTTTATGTTTAATTTATAATTTTTCTAATTTTTTTTTTTTGCTGCACTTTTTTTTTAATTTTGGTTTTTATTCATTAAAAGAAAATTTTCTTTTGAATTGGAAATTTTTTTTTTTTTTTTAATAAATTTAATTTTATATTTAATTTGCCAACATTTGCTATTGCAACATAAAGCGTTAGTTAGTTAGACTTAGGGCTTAAACAGTTCAAAGACGACACTACTGCACATAAGTTTAGCGGGAAATATCAATGAGATAAAGAAACTTGCAGTTTTCCAGATCAATCAAAAACACAAATCACAAGAATCACAAAATTTCATCATTTAATTCTAATGTTAAGCAACAAGTAGCAGTACGAGTTTTTACCCTCCTATCACTGAACCACAATTTAAAAAGAAGTTAACAAAACTTACAGTGGGAATTAAATATAAATTCACATCACAAAATTATAAAAAATTTCTATATAGAATTATTGGAGTTATATCATCTCTTATATAGCAATGCACTCTCATTGAAAACTTTTATTCATTTAATTGATAAACTTGATATTGACATTTAGACTTGTCATCAACATTTAACTTCATTCTGGACAAAAAAAAAATTATTAATAATAATAATAATTATTATAATAATATATAATAATAATAAAGTAGCATATGAAACTAATGAAAACCATTTTCAAAACAATTTTTATACTTGATTCTCTTTCTTTAATTATGTGCAAAAAAAAAATAAAAAAAAAAAAAACGCTTATGCAAAAATCACAAAAATCTAAATCTGGGGTCTTAACACTTTGCTCTCTCTCTCTCTCTCTATCTATATATATATATATATATATATATATATATATATATATATATATATATATATATATATATATCTACATACAACACACACATGCAACAACAACAACAATAATGGCAACAACAACAACAACAACAAAATCCACGACAATATTTTGCATAATAAAATTTGATAAAAAAAAAAAAAATAATAAAAATGCACGATCGCTCGCTCGCCCGATGCCTAATGACTTACTGATGGTATCTGTCATAGATGTCATCGCAAGGCGCACCATGGGCGCCAATGAGCACGGAATCTGTCATCGACGTGGCCTTACAGTGCAACCCGTTACGCCCATACCAGATTTACGCAGTGAACTTGACCAGCCGCCAATTGGTTCGCCCTCAAATCGGCCACCATTTCAAGGTTTTAATTCAACTTCTTCTACTTCTTCTTCTAATCAATTTTCCGTTTTAATTGCAATTTTTTCTCTTCATTGAACAACAACATTCAAAATCCAGAGATATCTGTGTGTTATTCTTCTTCTTCTTTTTTTTTTTTATTGTGTGTGACCCGCCCAAAATGCCCCCCCACCACGCAACCACCACTACTACTACCACCACAACCACCATATGCCCCACATCAAATTGCATTTTGTTCTGTTTGTTGCCTCTCTCGTTTGTCTCTCGAAACAAAAATTCTAGAATGTGTTTTGCCATTTTCATTGTTTCATTGTTTCTGGTTTCTTGTTTCCTATTGTTTGTTTGTTTGTTCTGTTCTGTTCGTTTGTTGTTTGTTTTGCTTGTTACAATTACATTTGATTATTTTCACTTAAAATACATTTGATATTTTTATCAACGCTTTGTTCTCTCTTGCAACTAATTAATTAACTAATTTATAATCATAATCATAATTTAAGTTTACTAATTAAATAAATCTTAAATACATTTTGTATTTCTATTTTCTCACTTGTGCTCTTCAAAGCGCTCTTCACTTTGTTTTTCTCTCATCTTCGTCTTCTTCTCTTCACTTCAGAAATTTAGCTTGTTGCACTTGTGGCACTTTTTTTGACATTATTTGCAACATTTTTTGATATGCTTTAAAATTGATTTTTATTAATATTTTTACTTAATTTATTTAATTATTCAAATTCTTTAAATTATTAACATAAATAACAGACAGAGAATTGAGTAGAAAGAAGAAAATATAATTTTTTATATTGCTTTAAAAAAAAAATGTAAAAGATTTAAATTAAAATATTTTTATTAATTATTTTTCTAAACGATTCCCAAGGATTACTAAGTGTAAAATTCTTAAGCAGCTGTAGTAGACCCCATAAAATATATATACAGTCGAGTCGCAATAATTCGTACTCCGTTAATTCGAAATTCTACATAATTCGTAAACATTTCTGTTCCTTTGAAAAAAAATTTAATAAATAATTTGAAAATAATTCGAAATTCGTAAAAAATATGATCCCCGTGCAATTTCGAATTATCGAGACTCGACGGTATATATACATATATATTCATGCTCGATGTGATTCTATGTGCTTGCGTCTGTCCGTTTGAACAACTGGAAACTGTAGGAAACTAGGGACTTCCAAAAATATTAGTTGCAGGCAGAACATGTTTTTTTTTTTAGGGGAATTTTTGCAACGTCTTCAGAAATCGAATATGAACAATACAAAGCAGTACTAGATGTCGGAATTTTGAAATGAACTGTAATGCAGAGAATATGCCTTGCCTATAGGATATCCTACACATATTCCACTGCTGGATTTTGATGAGGATATAAGAAAGATAACCATAACATTATCTGCTGCTTATAGACAGATATCTCTAGCTATATTTTGTTGAAGCATGTTAAAGTTTTACTTGCACATAAAAGAATGCATAAAGAAAGCAAAAGTTGTGCACAAGTTTTACATAAGAATTGTGATGCATATAGCAGCAAAATAAGATTCAACGATTTACTCATAAAAAAAAAATGCTCAATTTTTTTTTTTATTATACACAATAATTGCTGCTTTTTTTGGTATTTGGAATGTGCTTTATTTTTTTATTTTTATTTTTATTTTGTATTATTTTTTTATTTCTACAATAATTGATGTTTAAAATTAAATATTTATTTTTATTTTATTTTATGTATAAAAAAAAAAAAAGAAAAACAAAAAATTGTTCTTATATATTTTATGTTTTTTAGTTCCGCACACAAATTCATTTAGCGGCGGCCTGAATCGTAGGTCAACTCCGCCCACCGAATATCAAACGATGCAATCAAATAATTTTGATGGCAATCAAGCCGAAGGTAATTATTATAAATAATTATTATTATTATTATTATTATTTTCATATTGCTTTTTATTTTTTGTCTGTGTTTGTATTTTTTTTTTTTAATTATTGTTGTTGTTTTTATGAGCTGCTAAAAAAAAAACAAAATTTAGAAATATTTTTTTTATTATTATTATTTTTGCTAGCAAAATGTTATAATTTTTTTTTTTATGTTAATTATTATTTTTGATTTTTATTTTTTTTATATTAATTATATGTTTTTATTTTCTTCTTCTTATTTTTTCTCTCTCTCTTTTTCTCAACCACCGAACAATAAAAATCCAACACATGCTATGCTTTAACACTGCTAACGAACAACCAACCAACCAACCAACAACAACAACAACATTTGCAACTACTGCGCCTTTCCGCCTAACTGATTCCCAACTCCACCACCAAACGTTTCATGTGGCATGTGGCATGTTGCAGCGTTCGTCGTTCACAAGTCGCGTGGCATAACCACACTCTCATCCATGCACTCGCAACAACAACAACAGCAGCAGCAGCAGCAATACCAGCACCAACAGCAATTGCAAACACAGCAGCAGCAACAACAACAGCAACTGCAGCAGCAGCAGCAGGAGCCCTTGGTTCCAGCTCGCTTGCGTCAGGCTAAAGAAAAGAATAATGTTGAATCTAAGGCAGACGAGAGAGGTTTGAACGTCTACTCTTAAGCTCATATATCATACATACATACATACATACATACATACATACATACATACATACATCAGTACACAAACATACAGACATGCATTCGCATATTATGCATCTCATGCTTCTCTTTCACACTTCAAGTTCAAGTCTCCAAGCTTAGTCTCTCAGTGATTATTTATTAATTATTCAGTTTATGCTGCACTCTTTTCTTCATATTTCTTTTGATTTGTTGCAAGTGTCTAAGCTTAACGTAGTGTAATATAGACACACACACAGACACACACACACACACTCATCTACACACACTCGTAACACTAGTTAAGCATATACTATGCTAACTATAAATATTAGGCAACTAGTCTGCGCTGTTAGCTAATTGAAGAATTAATTTGTTAATTATCTTTAGTTACAGTCAGTAAGTTTTCTACTGAATTTGTTCACTGAAGTTGCAACTATGCTGCATTATGTTGATATGCAAAAGAATAAGCAGCTAAATCTATGATTTATTAAGTATAAATTACTAAAGATGCCATAGTATATTTGTTTAGACTGATTAAAAATTAATTATATTTCCTTGAATAAATATTCCACTAGCAGACAATATTATCAATGCCCAGAAATAAAAATTTGGTAGAGATTATTAGTTGAGAGTTGTCACGCATAAATATAATTATGTTTTTTTTATGGCTTTGTATAATTTTTTTTATTGTTATTTATTATCATTGCATCGCATTGCATCTTTATTTATCATTTTTTTTACTCTATATTTATTTTAATATTTTATATTATATTTATTTATTTATTTATATTTTTTTTTGTATATTTATTGCAAATGAAATTGAAAACGTTAAAAAAAAAAAAAATCTGTAGGCGATTTTATCGCTGCCGGTCGACCAAGTAACTGGGAACAGAGCCGACGTCCAAGTTTTGCAGGTATGAATCATACGGCGCTCATTGCATACTCGTTTATTCTATGTGTGTGTGTATCTCTGTGTGTATGTGTGTGTGAAGTGTGTATGTCTGGTCTCTGGTAAATTATGTAAATGTTTTGTTGTTCCACTGTGTATGCGACCGTTAGTTATATTTTTTTTTGTTCATTTGACATTGACATCAAAATCAAATGCGTTGCGCATTTGAAATCAAATTATATAGAAATAAATATTCAAATTTTCTTGTGTTTTGACTTTCTTTTTTTTTTTGTTTGTTTGTTTTGTTTATATTTATTTTTTTTTTTATTATATATATATATATATATTAAATAATGTTTTTTATATTTGTAGGGCGGCGATCACGACGAAATTCTTCCAGTGAAGATTCACAATTAACGATTGAGAATTTTGGTGGATCACAGGATCAGCTAAATACGCTTGGTCGTTATGAACGTGAACGTGACAGAGAACGTAAATTATCAAATACAAGTGTTGGTAAGTTTCTTCTTCTTGTTGTTGTTATTATATATAAATATTATTAATAATTTTTGTATATTTTTTACTATAGTTTTAGAGCCCGCTGTTGCAGTGCGTTCATCAATAGCCGATGCACGCGGTACATTACAATTGGGCTATGATACAGATTCAGGTTCGGAGAAACAGGATCGTGAAACGGAAAAGTATTTAATGCGTCGACAGGCAAGGTAATGCTAAATTTATGATATAACAGAGACTATTACTATATCTAAAATCTCCTCTCTCTCTCTCTCTCTCTCTCTCTCTCTCTCACACACACTTTATAGCAGTGCCGATAATGTGCCTACAGTGTCATCGCATAATCTATCGAATGCCGGCAGCCCATTGCCAATGGCACGTAATAAACAACATTCCATCGATAAGGATTATACGAATGTTGATCATTATAATAATGATGCCAGATCAACTGGCTATGATCCAGAAGGTACACCAGTACGTAAAACCTCAACAAGCAGCATGCCAGCTAGTCCAGCGGCATGGCAAATGGAAATTTGTGATGATGATTTACGTTCATTGGAAAATGCAACAAAATTATCAACAATGCGCATGAAATTAGAGGAAAGACGTCGTCGAATTGAGCAGGATAAACGAAAAATAGAAATGGCTGTATTGCGACATCAGGAGAAGGTAAATTATATTCAAAAATACAGATCATAGTAATATATATAAATATATATATATATTATCAGTTATGTAGTTGGCTTCGAACTGAAAAATGTAATAAAAAAAATCAAATTTCGTTTATCTTTTTTTTTTTCTATAATTTTTTTTTTAGGAGGATATGGAGTCGTGTCCAGATGTTTTGAAATGGGAAACGATGAGTAATGATTCAAAGCGTACACCAGAACTTGATGCAGCTGATATGGATAAATATCAGGTAAGCAAATATTGCATATATATATTCGTCTATATTTTTACACTACACTCTCGGAACTTTAAATCTCTGTCAATGTTGTCCGAAATCAACAAATAAAAATAAAAATTAAAAATATAATAATGAAAAAATGCTTGTTTTAACCCCGTGGATAAATGTTAATTCGCTTGTCTCTCTCTCTTTTTTTTTATTATTATATATTATTCTCCCATTATTATTCTCCTCTTGTTCCTCCCCTCTCGTTCTTTGCTTATTAAAAACAAAAACAAAACAAAAAAAATTGTGTGTGTCCCTCGCTGTGTGGTATGCAACAACAACAAAAACAACAACATTAAATTTACATAACATCTTTACACACTCTACCATAAAAATATACAAACACACAAATACACACACACATATATATCTAACACAAACACACACGCGCGCACATAATGTTAACATACTGGTGATCATGGATATATGCAGCAAAGCATCGCCATTATGAACATGAATCTGCAGGATATCCAACAGGATATCCATCGATTAGCCACACAGCAATCACAAATGCAGGCGCAGCATTTGCAAGCGCAACAGCTGATGCAGGCCCAACAAATTGCTAATATGTTAAATCAGGTAAGTAATCAATACACTCTCCCTCTCTCCTGTCGTGTCGCTCACGCTCTTGGCATCTTGCGGCGCGTGCTACTCACACTTTTCGCATTACACTAAAAAATTAATAATAATTATTAATTAATAATTAATATGAAAATATTTAATTGTTTTAATTGGAATTTTTTTTTTCTTTGTTCTATTTGTTTTTCTGTTGTCTTGTTATGTTCGTTGCTTTCTTTGACTAACTGTATGTGCATTCGTTTTTTTTTGTATTCCCATTCCCGACCACCTGCTCGCTCGCCTGCTCGCATTCTAATCGCATTCGCAGCAACAAACTTATGGCTCGCAACAACATTTGGCTGATCATCATTATCAGCATCGAGCAATGCAACAAAGTTTTGGTTCATCACCGCATCTTCCGCAGGCATTTAATGCGCCTGTTAGCGCCTACAGTTCCCGTCCGCCCAGTCGTGATCCTTATCAGCAACAATTGCAACAGCAACAACAGCAACATCATCCTCTTCAGCATCAGCAGCAACCAATGCAAATGTCACCAATGCAATATGTTAATGAACATGGCCAATATATGTCACCGCCCGCACATTATATGCAACCTCAGAGCATCTATAGCGATAATGGTGCCGCCTACAATAATCACTCGCCGTATGCAGCGCAACAGCAACAGCAGCAGCAACAGTATCAGCAGCAGCAGCAGCAGCAGCAACGTAATAGTGTCATCTATGATGATTATGGACAACCGGCTAATCATTTTTATTTGCATGAGTCTCCGCCACAGCCACAGCGTCGCACATGGGCGCATTCAGCTGCAGCAGCAGCCTATGAACAACAACAGCAGCAACAACAACAACATCAGCAACCTTTGGTTGATGTAAATGCTTGGCAAACGCAAAAGAAAATGCAACAGCAGCAGCAAAATTGGCCAAATCGGCCGCCCTCTAGCGCTGGCGCCTCTCAGGGCTTTGTGCTGCATCAGAATGGTGGCGGTGGCGGTGGTGGTGAACTGCAGCATCTGTTTCCAATGCAATCATCGCCACAGCATAGTCAACGTACACATGCTGGCAGCATCAACGGCGCCAATGGTGTACAACGTCAACAGTCGCTAACGAATCTGCGTGATAATCGTTCACCCAAAGGCAATATGTTGGCCCAACAACAGCAACAACATCAGCAACTGCAGCAGCAACAGCAACCAATGGCAATGATGCAGCATGAAGATATGATGGCACCGCAAAGTATTTGCTTTATTGGCGATGAAGAGGATGTTGATGAATTGGAGCGTAATATAATTGAATCAATGCAATCGACTCGCATTACAGATTTCGTTGTGCAACAGCAACAACGTTTACATCAACAACAACAACAACAGCAGCAGCAACAACAGCAGCAGCAGATGTCTACAGCTCATAGTGGACGTGGCAGTAGCTCTGAGGATTATGATAGCGGCGAATTAATATCAAATAAATTAAACATCACAAGTGGCAATTTAACGTATCGTTTGCCATCACCATCACGTCCCTTAATACAGGCAAATAGTTTTCAAGATCCACGTAATGTTGCAACTGCAACAGCTGGCAATGGCAATGGCAATGGTAGTGGTAGTGGTGGCATCATCCCTACTGATATTGATGAGGAACAACGTGCCGAGAAAGGCTTCTACATATCCTTCGATAATGATCAACCGAAACGACCAAAGCCACCATTACGTGCTAAACGTTCACCCAAAAAAGAAGCAAATCGAGATAGTGTGGACAACCAAGTTGTCCTTAAACGTGAATCGCTAAGTCAACTGCATAATATTAATAATTCTATTACTGACGAGGCTAATAAATCTGCCACTGTAACCCGTCATAGTATACATGGTTTAACTGCTATACAAGCTGGCAATGCTACATATAATAAATATACTGATGAGCCACCAGCAATACAGTTGCGTCAAATGGCCAATGTATCGGCGGCAGTTGAGCCAAGTGGCGGCTTTGAGCGTCGACATTTGGAGGATCTTACAAATCAGCCGCAACACTCGCAACCGCTTTCACCGACACGTATGCGTTCTGAGCAAAGCATTAGCAGTGCTGAGGCAGCCAAAAATAAGGCACTAGTCATTGGCGCCGATGCAGCTAATTTGGATCCTGTAAGTTTTAAGAATATGCTATGAAATTTCATTCATTTATTTATTAATTGTTTTTATGTATAGGAATCTGTTGATGAAATGGAACGTCGCAAGGAGAAAATAATGTTACTTTCATTGCAACGTCGTCAGCAACAGGAGGAGGCAAAGGCACGCAAAGAAATTGAAGCATCGCAAAAGCGAGAAAAGGAAAGAGAAAAAGAAGAGGAACGTGCACGTAAAAAAGAGGAGCAAGTGGCGCGACGTGCTGCCATATTGGAACAACATAGACTAAAGAAAGCCATCGAAGAGGCCGAAAGAGAAGTAAAATTTTTGATATCTTATTGTTGATGTTTTTTTTTGTTAACGAAAGAAATTTCTTTTAATAGGGTAAAACTTTAGATCGGCCCGATTTACATGTTAAGTTGCAACCGCAGACATCAAATGCATCGACGCCACGTCTAAGGCAACAGCGTATGACGCGGCCACGCCCTAAAACTATACATGTCGATGATGCCAGCGTTGATATAAGTGAGGCTTCAAGCCTTTCCAGTCGGGGAAAGAAAGGTTCAAGTTCAAATTTAACCGGTAAGCAATTTTATTGCTTTGCTTTGCATTGCGTTGCGTTTTTTATATTTCTGCTGCACACGAAAGATTTATTTATTTTTTTTGTTATAATAATTGAGTAAAACAAACAACACAATTACAGCGAAATAACAATATCAGAGATGTGTACAAGAATATATATTATATTATATAACAATTATATAAAATGAAACAGGCAAAGAAATATAGAAACTTTGCAGCTGTCTTCCGATAACATTTATTTTACTTTTTATCTACAATTTTTTTTAATATGCAATTGTCCAAAAATTATTGTTGTCTGTTTTTTAATAATATATTCTCATCTTTTGTTTAGTTAAATGTTACTATATATTTTATATGTGTGTGTTTGTATGTGTAAATTTCGGCTTGTCGAAATTTTTTATTAAGTGTTACGTTACAATTTCTTTTTTTTTTGATATTTAATTTTCTTTGTTTAGCTTCTTTTTTTTAATATTCAGCAAATATTTTTTTTTTGTTATTGATTTCGTGTTAGAAAAAAAATTTTCTACGTTTTATTTATTGTTATTTATTTATTTATTTTCGTTTTGTTTTTATTGATTTTGCCCCGATTGCCCTGCCCTGCCCTGCCTTTCCTCATATCATATCATTGTACAGGCTACGGTACGCTAAGCTCAAATTCAATGAAAAGAGATTATTACAGGGGCTCGCAAGATTCCCTCACTGTTAAAGGTAAATTGAATTTCAGTTTCAGTATACACAGTATACAGTATATATATATGTATATATATATATATATATAGTAGTATATATATATATAGTATATATATATATAGTATACAGTAATTCTCATATTGTCGTTTCTTCGTTTGCCATTCGATATATTTTTAACAAACATTGTTGATATCTCATCTAAATATATATAGTATTATTTTTATTTAATTTTTTTAAGCATGTTTACATATATATATATTTTTTTTATTTTATTTATTTTTTTTTTGTAGATTTTATAAAATTTTTTTCATTGGTTATGGGGCATATTTTGAGTTTATGATTTTCGTTTTTCGATTTTACTATTTATTTTGTTTATTATTTATTTATTTTATATATTTTTTTTTTAAAATTCCAAATGCACTTTTTAATTTAGCTAAGCTAATGTTGCTCTAGTTTTTTTTTTTATAAGTAATTTATGCAATAAGTCGTAACAACTAATCTTGTTTAACAGAGTCCCCCGATGATTATCCCAGCACAAGTTCAACTCCAATTGGACGACGGGGATCATATAAAACTTCCAGAGGTTGGTGGCTGGGTAACAAGTTACTACGAATTCTTCTTCTTTTCTTTTTTTTTTCTTTGTCAATTATTCTTATTTTTTTTTGTTTTTGTTTCATTTTGTTGTTATTCTTCTACTCTTGCTTTTTCGTTGATTCATTTGTTGTGTAACAAAAAAAAGCAAAATGAATGCGCTATGCGCTGCTGCTAATAATGAATTTTGATCCAATTTTGGATTTCAAGTGACTTTGAACACAACACTAAGCATTATTATATACTTGCAGAGGAAAGTTTGTAACGTCTATAAACAGACTCCACATGTTAATATATTATTATTGATTAGCAGTTATAGAAGAAGTCAAACCTGTCCGTCGATCCGTCAGTCAAAATCTATTGTAACCCAAACTCTCAGTTCTCTTAATTTCTCTCAGTAAAAATTGTCATAGAAACTTTCTATAACCATAAATTGTTTGCTAGTCGAAGCCGGTTTGATCGGAGCACTATATCATATAGTTGCCATAGATAGTATCGTTCAAAAATTGACTTGTTATATGAGAAAACTATTTATCCTGCAAGTGTATTAAAACGTCGGCATGCCGAAGAATTATTTTTGCTTTTTTTTTGTTAACTTTTTCGTATATATCAGCTTTGGTTTGTTAGGCATAACTATTTTACGCTAAGTAAAAAAAAAAAAACCAAAAAATCACGCTAAAATATAATTCACCTCAAACTCTACTCTATAAACTCTAAACTTAAGTTAAACAAAATCGCATCCCTTAACATATTCTAAACATATTTTGAAATGTGCAAGCTAAAAAAAAAAATGAATAATACTAATAATTGCACTGGACATATTATGAAATTTTGGACTATGGATAAAAAATGTATAGAGGAAATTTTTATTTTCAATTTTATATATATATATTTTATTGATTTCGTATTTTCTAAAATTTATTTTTTTGTGGTTTTTGGGTCTAAACTCTGAAAAAAGGAAGAGAGGAATTTTAAAAATTAGAAAATTAAGTTTAGTTTATGGTAGATAATATATTTCTCATATAATGTTATTCAATAATTTCATAATATCATCATTTGACAAATATTGTTTGCTATAAAATTGAAAATTGAAAAATTGATTTTCATATACGATTTATAAATATATATATATTATATATATGATGCACTCGGTCGGCTCTTGCCTCCCGGTATTTTGTCATCCGTGGTGCGACAATTTTTACAGAGCCAGCCGTTGAAAGGGGCCGCACCCTATCGCGTATATCTGTTGCTAAGGGGAGCACGCTTAATTTCCGTGGCCGAAAGTCCAATTCGCTAATGAATTTGTGCGGTAAGAAGAGTTTCACAGCTACAAAAAAAAATTACAAAAAAAAAAAACAAATTATAAAAAAAAATTATCAAAAAAAAAAAACAGCTGCTTGTCCTTATATTATTTTTACTGTTTTTTTTTTGTACTCTTTGTCTCTACAATCTTTACTATTACTTAAACTCTTAAATCTAACTAATTTAAGTAATTTCTCTTTGCTATTTTGTGTGTATTTTATTTATCGATTTATATATATATTTTGATATATTTTTTGGGCTATTCTTATTTTGGTGGCAGGCTTTACTTTTAGTTTGAAAATTTTCTTTTTCTTCTGTCTGCATTTATTATATATTTCTATATATAAATTTATATTATTATGTATTATCTTTCTGGTCTGGAGTTTTCTCTCTTTTTTTATTCGCTGGTGACAGTTTTTATTGTATTGTTGTTATCATTTTCTTCTTATCATTGCCATTTTTTGGATCATTTGTGTCTGCTTTAGATTTATATATATATATTTGTATATCACATAAATTGAGTAATGCAGAAAGCAAGAGCAGTAACTTTTGGGATCTTTCATATTAAATAGAATTTAATAATATTTTTTTAAAAGTATTTTTTATTGAAATAAAAACTTGAAAATTAATTTTTAATATAAATAGTTAATAAATAAAATTAAATAAAAAAAAGAATTAATAAATAAAATTAAATAAAAAAAATAATTAATAAATAATTACTATTTAAAATATTAAAAATTATATATATTGCCGTCAAGTTGATATTAAATTAAAAGTAATAAATTTTGTTAATTGAATTTTAAAGTTTCCTTCTGCTTTACTCTGTGTAATTTTTTTTTTGTTTACATAAATTTATTTAAATGAATTTTTTTTTGTAAATCTATTTAAAATTCATTTAAATATTTATAAATAATATTCTATTATTATTTTTATATTGTATAACTTTGGTATTTGGTTTCTTTCTGTTTGTTGTTGTCTTTATTTTTTTCTTTACCTTTCATTTGTTTAACTTTCTAAATGCAACTTTCGCTTTTTTGTTTCTGTCTTGAAAGCGTAAGCGACGGAGGTGTTGGCTTTTCTTTAAGCATTAATCTTTTTTTTCTTTGTGTTATGGGTTTTGTGCAGCTTTTAAAGCCTTAAAAAATAAATAAATGGCAAATGGTTGCAAAGTTCTTCTCATATTATTGATTCGCAACTGAAACTTTTGTTTTTTTTTGTCCTTGTACATAATGTCCGCTTATTTCTTGGAAGTGGTTCTAAGGGGCGATATATGAAGGCGTTTGTCCTTAAAAATGTGTCTTAACAAACACGCACACACACACACACCTATGCACAACACTATCAATAAAATACACACACTCACACGCACATATGCACATATCACTCATAAAAAGACTCAGACACACACTCATACACTCGCACTCACACTCATCATTCATAGAAATCATGTTTAGGTTTTAAGTACATTAAAAATTAAAAAATCTACGATATTGCTTTAACTAAATTCAATGCACACATTTCTCTTCTTCTTCTTCTTTTATTTCTCGTTTCTTTTGAAATTCTCAAAACATGTCAATAAATAAATATTTCAATAATTATAATGATGAATAACAAAAAAAAAAATTATGGAAAAATGAATTAACAAACATCAAAAAAAAAAATACCAATAATTAAAATGCTTTAAACAATCTTCGCTCGATTATCGCACGGATATATCCGATGTGTAACTCATCATGCTGCGACAACTAATTGAAAAACATGAAACTGAATCTCTCTGCATGACGACGATAATGGATAATGGCAACATCACTGAAACTGTTGCTCTGCTCTTTCACTCTCATCTCTCTCTATATATATGTGTGTTCTCTCTGTTGCTCTCGCTCTGACTATATATTGGCTATTTTGGTTATTGGTTATTTTATGACATTTATACGTTTTGTGTGTGGCCATAATAAACTTCAATGCATGCGCGAATGTTCATGATGATAATGATGATAAATGATGATGATTGTGACTTGTTTGATGAACGTTCAACTGAATCTCGATTAACGGTTAGACACAGATTCGGGATTGGGACGTGCAACACCGCCGCGTCGTGCACCGTCACCAGGAATGGCGGCATCAGGTAGGCATATGCCATCTCCATCTGGACCAGGCTCATTGCCGCCAGGTTTGATATCGAAACGTCGCGGATTTGATGATGGATCAAGTGATATCTCATTAACTGCAAATGCAATCATGGAATATTCGGGTTTGTACTTAGTCTCAAAGAATTCAAAAATCCTCAAAAACCAACAACAACAACAAACAAACAAACAAACAAATATTCGTACTTTATATATTCACAATTATATATTCACGATTTTTTTTTCATCACAATCAAAACATAAAACATAAATCAATCAAATTCAAACTCAAAAACTCAAAATCAATCGTATACATACATCATACATACATATATTGATTCTCTTTTCATATACATACATCTTACATCATATGTACATTTTATTCGCCAAACGTTTTTTTTTTCTTTTTCCTTTGTCTTCATACAATTTTTTATTACAATTAATTGTTTATAATTCTTTAGATTGTGTTTTTTTTTTATAGTATTTTGTTTTTAGTTTGATTTCAAATTCAGCTTCCAATTTCCATTATCTTATCATTATTATAATTTTTTTAATATCGTTTGTTTTTGATTTCATATCAACAAACATTTTACTCATATCATTGAGTTTTATCGTTCGATTTGTCAAACATTTTCCAACATGTACAGACATGTACAGTCCCTAATATAACCAAAACTGTAACTTTACTTAGGGACTGCGATAATCTCTGTGTGTATGCGCGCGCTCTTGCGTGAGAGAGAGTGTTATATTTAAATGTAGATATATATAGTATATATACTAGATATCATGATATCTATATATAGAAAAGATGTGTTATTGCAATCCATATTCGTTCTTCTGTTGCTTCGTCAAATCCACGACTTCTTCGATAGTCAAACCCGAGATGTGTCTTCTACATATAGTTTTTATATACAATTTTTTTTTTTACATATATATTCTAATGTATTACAAGAGCAACAACAACAACAAAAACAACAGCAAAATTTTATTTATACAACTTTTTCGATTGGTCCAATTTTTAAAATGCTTCTCCAAAAAAAAAAAAAAAACGAAATTTAAAATTAAATTATAAAATTTAATTAATATTAACTAAATGCAAAATTGCAAATAATTTTTAGTCTTAATTTGTATTTTATTTTATTTTTTTTTTTTTAATTGAAATTATTTTATTTTGTATATTTTTTGGTATTTATATTTTATTTTTTTTTGGAATGTATTTTATTTTATTTATTTTTTATTATTTTGCATTTAGTTTAAGTTTTTTTTTAGCTTAGTTTAGATCAAAAATGTAAGTATTATGCAAGTATTATGCGAGTATTAAATATATATTAAACGATTATGTTAAAACTTGAAGCTAATTCTTGCAAAGCAATCAGATTAATTATGAAGTAATAAAAATAAATATTTATATTAAAAATATATGATATGCAAGCCATTGCTTATCAGAATTTTGTAAATTTTATTTTTATATTTATACCAAAATATTGCAAATATTTAAGCTCAAGTTTTAACAAAATCTGTTTTTTGCAGTTTTGTGTATTATGCGCATTTTGCACGTAGCCTGAAGAATTTTTTTTGCAGAGCAAAATGTTTTGACAAATTTGTTGTTTTTTATTAATAATACAAATTAAGAGCTTGCCATTAACCAACACATTGAGTAGTAGAAAAATACACAATAAAATTATCAGATGTAAAATAAAATAAAAAATAAAAAAATAATTTGTTGAAAATATATTTGAATAATATTTATATAAAATTAATATTCACAGGTCCAAAACTTTATAAACAACCAGCGGCGAAATCAAATCGTGGCATTATATTAAATGCCGTTGAGTATTGCGTTTTTCCGGGCGCTGTCAATCGTGAAGCCAAACAGAAAGTTCTCGAAAAAATTGCACGCTCTGAGGCAAAACATTTTCTCGTACTCTTCCGTGATGCGGGCTGCCAATTTCGCGCCCTTTATAGCTATGTACCCGAAACGGATCAAGTGACAAAGCTTTATGGCACGGGACCTAGTCAAGTTGACGAAGTCATGTTTGATAAGTTCTTCAAGTGAGTTTCATTTAAATAAATAAATGAAAATATTATTGTATAATAATTGAATTATTTTTTTCATATTTGCAGATACAACTCAGGTGGCAAATGCTTCTCACAGGTGCATACAAAGCATCTGACAGTCACGATAGACGCCTTCACAATACACAATTCACTGTGGCAGGGCAAACGTGTCGCATTGCCCAGTAAAAAGGATATGGCGCTTGTTATATAAATTCCCCAAAGATATAAGCAACACATATAAGCTGCAAGCAAGAAGCAAGCATTGTTTGTGGTGGCAAATTTAGCGCTTGGCGCAATACATTATCCCCACAACACTTGCATGAAACATTTTTGTGGGATATTATACAGCGTCTACACACACACACAACACAAAGATCATTTAGAGATTTAGAGAACAATACAAGTTTTTATACAAACATCATCAAGAAGCTCTAGAAAAGCAGCACCTTGTTATCAATGCTTGGTGTTTTGCTAGGATTGGGTTATGGGCCAAAACTCTGGGGCAGAGTATGGCATAATACACAATACTACATACTACATATAATACATATATTTGGCTTAAAATAACAACAACAAAAAAAAACAAAAATATTTGCACATGTTTGAGCAATCAACTGTAACTGTAACTGTAACTACAACCAGCAAAACAGTAATAATCTATGAAACTAATACAAATATTGTATTGATTTTGGTTATCAATATGCCTGAAAAAAAAAAAAAATAATATTTATTTTGAATATTTTAAAAGCATACATTAAGTGTAAAAGAGAAAGCGAGAACAATAGTTGAAGAAACAAAACTAAAAAAAAATACAAAATCCCCCTTAAAGAAGCCAAAATAATATCCAAATGGATAATAATAAAAATATAAACAATTTTGTCCGTACACAATATAAAAAAAAAAAAGAAAACTCAATACACTTTCAATCGCAAAATTGAATGAAAATGAAAGAAAAAAAAAAAAAACTAAAACTAAAAGAAAAAAAAAAAACTAAATAGAAACTGTAGAAAATCTTATCTTATTAATTTGTTTTAAATTGTTATGAAGTTTTTTTTTATGCGAAATTCTTACGGAAAGTAATTATTGTGGGCCCATTATTTCAAGGAAGGCCAAAAGAAATTTGAAACAAAGAATTAAACGAAGAATATTCGCCAGTCGACACTAATTTTAATGCCACTAGCTATTTATTTTAACACTAATTAATAGTTACTTTTTAATGCAAATTCAAACAAAACAAAACAAAAAGAAAAATAATACAACTAATATTTAAAAAAAAGAAACAAAAAAACAAAAGAGAAAAAAAAGATATATACATACTACATATTAAAATGATAAAAAAAAAAAAATAAATACATAAACATTAAACATTAAACCTTTTGCCCTATGCAACAAAAACAAAAAGAAAATTATAATGAAAATTAAAACAAAAAAAGAAAAAAGACTTTACTGGCTGAAATTTAGTGAGCTGTCTCTGTCTTTGTTGTACAAAAAAAAAATAATAATTCTGTAGAAACACTTAAATTGTGTTTATTTTACATACAAACATACATAATATAACATACGATATAAATGGTATGGATAATGGATGTTAATGTATTTGTTTTCATTACAAAAGTCAAGACGCGTTGCATGATATGAAAGAAAACGCAATCAGACTCTAAAATTCATAAAAAAAACAAACAAAAGAAAATTTTGTATTACAAGGAAAAAGATTTTTATAATTTTGAAAAGATTTTAAGTCATTTTTTTTTTGGCATATTATTTTGTGTGTGTATTTTTTTCACTTTTATAATTTTTATTGGGATTTAGGTTCTCTTATCTTTAGAGATCGCTCGTTCAGTCACTTGAGCAAAAAGATAAAAAAAAATTTAAAGCGTATAAAACTGCCATCAACAAAACTTATATAGACAGACACCAAGCACATTCATTGTAGACAGAGAGGAAGGAAGATAATGATGATGATATCGTAGAGTTAGTTGTTCGTTTATTTTGTTTTGTTTATGAATTTCTGTACACAACTCTTTTTATTATTTTATTTTTCTTTTAATTAGAACGCTCAAATCGTGCACCTTAGTCCCTAATGACACTCATTCTGTTTCTATTCTCTTAATTTTTACATATAAATAAAAAAAAAAAACAAGCGAAAATATTTTTTTTCTAAACTCATTATTTTTTGTATGTATTATTATAATTTGAAATGATATTAATTTTGTGACTTTTTTTTTAATTATCGGTTAACTATACTATAATCACACATCTATATTGTAATCGTGAAGAGAATTAAACAATAACAAATGTTAAGTGACAAAAACTAATATGAAATTAACTCTCGTGTTGCGCCATTTAAATAGAAAGAAAAAAAAATGACAAAACCGAAAATTTAATAATAATTTATATGCGAATTTGGGCTTGTAACAAAGGGAAAGTACAATGGGTTAAATTAAAAAACAAAACAAAAAAAATAAGACAAGATTATCTATGTATGTATTATATATACTACTACACGATATTTATATGTATCGATGTATGTTGGCGGCTGCATGCGCCCTTGGCGTAATATAGGCTCCAACATAATAATAATGAAATGAATAATATTAATGCGATCTAAACATTATTATATGAAATGTAATAAAGTTATTAAAAACGATAATATATAACAAATTACAAGAAATAATTTTCTGCATTTTTTTTTATTTGATTTTCTGATTTTATTAGTCATACTTAAAAATAAATTTATATTAAATTTGAAATTCCATTACATTTGGAAATCATCGCGCATATCATTATAGGTCATGACGTGCTCCTTAATCTTTGAACCATCAACCCATGTCACAAAATCTTCCATGTTGCGTGAGACAAGAAATGCGGGATCCTTGACCATTTCGGGACCGACACGCACATGTCCCTGTTCAATAAGTTGCGTTGCATGTTTCAGATTCTCTGACATTCTCACTGCAAAGAAACGGAAATTAACTGTTTGGCAGTTACAGGGACTAGTTATTGTTACTCACGTTTGACTACTACGACTGGCAGGCGACGCCGACAGAAGTGACTTGCCGTTATTCTGCTGGCAGATTCCAAGCTTAGAAAATCATTGCAAACTCCCAATGCATGTAATTTATGTAATAACATATCGGTTGCTTCAGCCTTAAATGAATCTGTACCATCTAGTTTTACAATTTTCTCTGTAAGTTCTCTAACTTCGCGCGCCAATTTATTATATCTATAAGAAAGAAAGAAAAAAAATTAATATATGTATATGAATACAGATAAATGCTTGCACTTACTTTGTGTAGTCTTCGCGTTTTTGTATGTGAAAGCGACGCAGAATTTTATTTTCCCTGCTACTGTTGTCTACTTTCCATGTAATAAAGTCGACTTTCTTAAGCAATTTTTGCTCATGATATTTCAGTTTACGCACCATAATTTTTGTTTATTTTTTAATTTTACTTGCACATGTGCGTTCACTTACACAGGTGTTGTACAACGCTGGTTTATTTGCTATGCTTGGCAGCCAACAGCTGATTAGTGATGCTAATAACACAGTGAGAAACCAAACACTTTGGTAAGAGATAAAATATTGAACATTTACAATACTTGTACAACAGAAAAAGAAAGCATATTATACTAACATACAAGTACATATTATATTAATTAAATACTTACAATTCACAAAAATACACAGCAGTTTCTTCAACACCTCCTTTATCATTTATGAATTTCAAAAAAACAATCGATACTATCGAATTTTCAATTGTTCTCCAGCTCTAGAAGAGAGTAACAGCTGTTTTCGCTGTTTGGTGGCTCAATATACTGCTTAGTACTAAAGGTTTGTGTCTAAATAAATGTATTTAGTTCTAAGAGGACCGCGTAAACAATTAAAGTACTAAAGTTTAGTGTTGGTAAGTGACATAAATAAAAAGTCAGAACATAAATAAGTTTTGTAGTCTGTGTTTATAATTTTTTAAAGTGTTCTGTTGATACAAGTGCTGCATTAAAATGGCAGCTAATGTTGATGAGGAACCAACAGCAAAGGCTGCTTCAACAAATGAAGAAGATCCACTTGCCGAAGAACGTCTGGGCTATGTACGTGAAGTTGGAGCGCAGGCCGTTTGGAGTTTATCCTCCTGCAAGCCGGGTAAGCCGCAAATATCAAATATATGACAATTTTTGTATGCTAATGTAAATATGAGCAGGTTTCGGTGTTGAACGCTTGCGTGATAATATAATGGATACGTACTGGCAATCAGATGGACAATTGCCACATTTAGTTAATATTCAATTTCACAAACGCACAACAATTAGCCAAATTTACATATATACAGACTACAAGCTCGATGAAAGTTATACGCCATCACGCATCTCTATACGTTCTGGCACCAACTTTAATGATCTACAGGAATTACAAGTAATCGATCTAACAGAACCAAATGGTTGGGTACAAATCCCAATCAAAGATGGCAATGTTAAATCCCTGCGCACTTTCATGCTACAAATTGCTGTAATATCAAATCATCAGAATGGACGTGATACACATATGCGTCAAATACGTGTCCATGCGCCATGTAATGGCGAAAGTAAACATTATCCGCTTGAACTTTTTGGTAAATTTGGTTCTGTTGACTTTCAAAAGTTTGCAACAATACGTTAAAGATAGTGCAAAATAAATCTATATACAGTAGAATTCGGTTATAACGACTCCGCTTATAGTGTCCGACCGGTTATTACCACGAAAACTCAATGGCTTGGTTGGTCCAAATACAAACAACTTTCGGTTAGTGCGTCTTCCGGGTATAACGACGTAAAATCATCGGTCCCTTGAAAGTCGCTATAACCGGATTCTACTGTATATATAAAAGAAAAATATAGTTTATAATACTACTGTGTACTTACATGTATGCGATTAATTTATGTAATATAAATTTACCTTTATTTGCTATACAATTTTAATCATTTTGAAATCTGCTGTAAAAAAAATATATATAATATTATTCTTAGAATTTTACTAAAATGTTCACATTATTGGGATGAGCTCAAAATAATATCTGTAAAATTTGTTGATAAAAAAATATTGAAAGAAACAAAATGTTGCATGAGTTTAAAATGTTTTTACTTGTATATAAAGTTAGCTGCATGTATTATTATTTTTTATATACTTAAAACTTAAGTACAAATTAACAAATACGATTGCATTTTTCTTTTTTTTTTTTTTGTTTTGTTTTGTGGTAAAAATTATTATCGTTATTGCGCTGCAAATGCAAATATGGAAGTTATCAACAAACAAACAAAAAAAAAAGGAAGAACGTTAACAAACTTTTCTTTTTTAAGTTTGTGCGTTAATCTTAATTATTTATTGCGCCAATAATTATCGTCATAGTTAATTGTATTTGTTTTAGATATTTCTTGATAATTATTTAATAGCTTTCAATGCTTTATAATGCTCCTTCTCTTGATTACCGTCCGGCGGTTCACATTCATATGATGCTTTCATTAAAAGATTATCATTGAAAGCTTCTGCCTTTTGTAAATATGAAATAACATTTGGTAGCTGCTCATAGGGACAATCAAACAATTGACATTTATACAATTCATGCAATTGGCTGCCAAACAGTGAACATTTCTCAAAATTTAAATTTCCATTGGATAGTCTATAAAATTGAATAGAATTTATATATAAGTTAAAGTAAATATAAATATTATAATAAATATTTTTCTTACCTAGTTTTTTGACTTTCATCGATAGCATTGAAATCTTTGAGAAATAGCAAAAAATATGGTATAATGCTACGTTCGATTTTATTAGCTTCTTCACGTTCTGAACGCCAAACTGCTGCATTCATTGTTGCACGATAATTTTGAAAATTTGAACTTGCATCCATTTGATGTTCCAAGCCTACAAATTTCGATGTGTCCAATTTGGACCACTACAAAAATACAAATATAAAGAATAATTTATTAATAATTTTCAATAAAATTTTGTTGACTAATATTACTAACGGTTTTCTTAAGCCTTGAAATGGCATTCATATTGAGTGCAGTTAATATGGCCATAAGACTATTAAAATTGCCCGTATTAAAGCATTCCAAAGCTGTCTCAATCCAGAATTCCAACATTTGCACTCTTGACTTTTTGCTACCAAGCTGACAACAACAAAAAAAGAATTATTTAATAATTAAATTAATATTTGTTGTATATGCAATATGGTCACGAACCTTAACAATCTCTGTAGCGATTAGATGTGAGAGTTGATTGAACCATTGTATATAGGCGGTAATACTGATCTCTGGCTGTTTGTCAGAGCTACAAGTGGAACCCAACGTATTTGCTTTTGTTTGTGACATGCAAGTCTTGAGTTCACCTGCATTTAAAATTTCCACAAATTCTTCTAAACGTATTTGTGATAAATATGCATATTCAATCGCATACAGCTGATGTGCCAACTCAAAGGCATTGCTGCACTTGCTTAACAAATTCTCCGATTTATACACATTGCTAGCAAATCGTTTCAATGATTTAATACTACTCTGTCGTCCTAGCGAACTGGCTGATGATGGTTTACATAGCATATATTGCAACTGTATACGACGATTGGCATCCAATTGATTGAGATGATCGGGTATATGATCAAGAAATACATTTATAGCTGTGCTATCGCTTAGTTTACGTAACTCTTGCAAGATTGTTTCATTGCGAAAATCGTTGGCACAAATCTTTAGCCAATGGTTGAGTAACTGCAATAGCTTCTCCTCCTGTCCCTGACATGCTTCAATAAGTTTCGATAGCAACTCCTGCATGGGCACAAATAAACGTGCACACAATAAAAAGGCAAACTGCAATTCTTCATTGTTGGAGCTAGTGAGAAGTGTAGTCACTGTATTTAGATTACCATCGGCTGGCAAATCTTTGGCATATGTTGGCGGTGTTCGGCAAACATTGGCAACGTCACATGGCTCTGTAATTTGTAATTGCGTTGTCTGTAAACAAAATTATATAAACAAATTATAAATAGTTGAATTAATATAAACAATTTATTGACTTACCAGCATGGCAACTGATACAACATCAGCTTCGTCAGCTGAGCTAGGAATGTCACAGTACATAGAATCGGTCTGTGTATCGCGTGCATCACCTTGCGTATAGGCAGCGCTCATTGAGACGCTATGGAAGAGGCCATCGTGACCAGAGTCACAACTGCTTAAATTGGAACTCTTATCGCCCAATGTTGTGGCAGTGGATATATTGGAAGCTGAGCCTATTACCTGATCTGAGCCCGTTATAGCTGAACTGCTGGATATGAGTGATGCATTTGAAAATGTTTGATTTAATTGACGACCAAGACCATCTGCACCAGCACGATTATTATCCGTTTCCCCATCGGTTGTTGATTGTGAAACAAATGTTGAATTCGAATTTGAATTCGAATTTGTTCGATATTTCAGGGCGTTGTCTGGTGTCGCACGTCCCAATGTGTTCTGCTGCTTAATTGGCTGCCAGATTTCTTTTTGATTTGATTGATGATTAAAATGCTCTTTGGTCTCAACGGTACGTTCATCCAGTACTTGACCATTACGTGAGACTAGCACCTCCTCAGTGGTTGTCAGTGATGATTTCACTGTTAACGATGTCTCCACTTCAATGGGTTGTTGTGCTAATCCAGCACGGAATAACAATTGATTCAAATGCTCTACAGCTGGCATTTGTCCATCGAGCAGTGCACTCTTAATGGCACTTGCATCATCCGCAGGCAATCCATCCAATTTAACGGGTACACCATTTATTAATAGCACCTCTTCCTGCTGCACCGATGACGATGTCTGGCAGTCGACAATCTTAACATCCTTGCCAAAAAGAGATTCTACTGCATTCATTATATCTTCCTCCATTTTTTTTTTTGATTTTTTTTTATCAGTTAGTCAATTAGGGTATGGCAATTAGTTGGTATTGGTGTTGGTATTGATGATGTTTTTTTTTTATTATTATTTATTTGTTTTTACTTTTGATTGGTAAAAAAATGCATATGACCCTGGGGGAATTTTCTTTGGATTAATGTCAATGCACGAGACTAGCAAGCACATTTCTGTTTTTGGGAAGTTGGGAATAAAATTGCATTATGACATATGTAAATATATAATATGTAGTAATTATTTAATTAATTAATTAATTATTATTTAACATTTGTGAGAGAATTGACAATATGTACAATGGGATCGATCAACAATAGCAATCAGAATTAGCGCAATGATTGTTGAACAAATGAGAACGAACACACACAGTCAGCCAGTCGCCTTGTGACATCGACGACGGGTTGACAACGCCCACCACTTTACCAAAAAGTGGGCTGGGCCCTTGACTCTTGTCTCGTATTAGAATTAAATAAAAAAAAAATACGCACCTGCAGGAACAACATCGTTTATTTGCGTTCCATACGACGCAGAAACGCCATTTATTATGGCAACCACATTATACGGCACATTTAATTGTTCGTTTGTTCGGTTACGTTTTTAAATCAAATTTTCTTTTTGTTTTGCAAGCTTTTATTTGCATTTATTTATTTATTTCCCACACGAGCAGTGTTGGGGTTTGTTCACGGCTCAGTGAACAGAATAGAACAACATGAAGGTGAAGAACTAGTTCAGCTCAACTGAACAAATATTACAGCACTGCAACACTGTGTATATTACAACACTGTTTAAATGAGCGCGCAATTTGAATATTGCATATACAGACGTAATGAATGTAAACAAAAACCATTTATTACCAAACATAAAGTATTGACAGAGATTTGAAATGAAATAACGGGCTTAAGCGTTACTTATGATATATTACGAAGTTCATTGAAAACTACATGACGAATCAAGTGTTGAAGGCTTCAGTTAATAATTCGTTTCGGTTTTTAGTTCCAATATGTGCATACACATAAGTTTTTAGGTAATAAAGCAAGTTTATTACTATGCTACTGGTTACAAAGAACAGTTAGTTTAGTACTACTAATGAGTGAGTGTTTGTTCATATGACTATTCGCTGCTATATTTAATAATCATAAAACTACATTTTTCCGAAGAAAAAATAAATTATATGTTAATTGTTAATCTCATACATTCCTTTTATTTTTATTTTTTTATAATTAAAATAAAAGATTTTTAAACAATTGGAAAGCTGCATTCCTGTGCAATGCCACAGAAATTCTTTCCACGAGGTAGACGGAAGTAACCATCCTCACCCCAATTCTTATCCCACGAGTTCTTAACAATCCAAAAGTCTTCACCTTTTTCAGTACCATAGCCAACGACCAGAATGGAATGATTTGGTTCACCTTTATTGCACTCTTCATCGGAGTAGATGCCACGCTTATACAACAGTAAACTTTCCAATCCATTAACGGAACAGGCCAATGGACCTTCAGTAGCAATTACTGTTTTCATAGCCTTCTCATCCTTTGGTGGTATAGTTGAAAATCCAGTGATCTTAGCACCAGATAAACCATTTGAATATTTACATGAATCCTTTTTGTCAGCATAGGGATATTTATCACCGACAGCAATACCATTCTGTTTGGTTATAAAATTAAAGGCATACTCTTGGAAGCCACCATCACAGCCAGCCAGACCCAACTCCTGTTTGCCACAATCAACCAAATTCTGTTCTGACAGATTTGGTAATTTACCTGTCTTACGAAATACATGACCCTCAATGGCACCAGTTGTGGCAAATGACCAACAAGAGCCGCACTCTCCCTGAAACTTGACAGGTGTTACTCCGCCCTTTTCACGCCAATCAAAAGAGTCAGGAAGTTGCACATTGGTTGATATCTTTGCTGACACACGATTTGCCTGAGCGCTTTGCCTGTGTAAGCCGAATTATATTATTATATCATCATATGTATGACTGTGTATGTATGTATGTGTATGTGTACTTACTCGCCAGATGATGACTTCTTTAAGCCAGTAAGCTGCTTAAGGAACTCTGCATTTGTAAGATCAGCAAATGCATTCACAGCCAATTCATAAGTCGAGGCTCCACTTGCGAATGCAGCATTCTTGGCATCAACTAAACTTTTGCGTGCACTAAAGATTCCCTCACGCAATTGCCGATCTGCTTCTGACAAATAAGTTTTACCTGATTGTGCCTGCACATTGCATAAGTAGTAAGAATTTAATATTAATATATATTTAGTAATTTTTATTCAATTTCAATACTAACCACAAAATCACCAAAGTTTTGCACATTATTCAATAGTGGCGGTGAGGATAAACTACCAGCAAAATTATTTACTGCATTTGCAACATTGCCAAGGCCACCACCAATACCACCACCAATACCACCACCAATACCACCACCAATTCGACCACCTAAGCCACCTCCAAAGTTGCCAAGCTGGGCAGATGCCAGTGCAATAAATGGCAGCAAGACAAGCAACAATTTCATATTAATCTGTTAATGAAAGAATTTCAATTAAAATAATATTTATATATATGTATATATTTTTTTTTTATATTTCTATTGCTATTTTTAGTACTACAATCTCTTTTATTTCCTAATTAGATATTAACATTTTAATGATTTTATCAATCAATATCAATAAAATAAAAAATGAAAATAAAATGTTATTTCATTGCAGATGACATTGAAAGTAATTTCAGATTTATTTACATTATTTTTAAAACAAAAAATTCAAGTTTTGCCAGTTGCCGGTAGCTAACGAACGAGTAAACAAACGAATGCACGGGTAAAGCAGTTAAAAACATTAACAAGAAGATTTATAATCAATAATCAAGCAATGAAAAAAAAAATAATAATAATAACACTTGCACATACAAATTATGCAGTTATATAATATAATATATATTTCTTAGTGTTCTTTCCGTATTTTGCTGATGATGAATATTTGAAGTTGTAGAGCGATTAGATATCAAGATACGGTGAAAACCCGAAGCCCTTGCACTTTATAATCTATAATACTTGAGTTTTAGTTGATAATCAATTCTTGATTATGATCAGAGCTTAAACACAACTAGTTGTTGTAACAATTACAAAATAAAAAACATATATATATATATATATATATACGTATAATAATTATAATAATAATGTGAATTTTTTTTTTTTTTTTGAAATTCTCTATCACTTCACTTTAGACAAACGTAGCACTTTTATTCATCAATTCATTTTTTTTTTTAAAGAATTTTAGCTCACACAATTTATGAATTTGTGATTTTTTTCTATATTGCATTGATTTACCTCTGATTATTTTATAATATAAACTTTTTCAACTGAACGATCAATATATGAATGCGAGACACAGTTGTCTGTGGCTGCGTTTTTATAGCAAATTTTTTTATAGCAGCAGTGTATACGTCGCCAGTGTCTGTCTGTCTGTTTGTCTTATCATGCAAATTAAATTAGAAAAGTTACGCTATAAGCTTGAATCAGCTCGGAATATGCATATACATATGTAAGTCACAAATACAGTGATTAAGTTTTAAGTTAACAAAAAAGAAAAAAAAAAAAAACTGGCTATATACTAAAGACTAGTAAGAGTATAAATATGAGTATGAGTATAAATTCATGAAATGTCGACTGGTTTGGCGATTTATAGTCTTTAATTAGCGCTATGTTTAACAGTATTAAGACCTATACTTTTTTTTTTTGTATATTATTGTCTACTACTATATAGTATATGATCGATCGTAGCTGGCAGATTGCTTCCATTTTGTAGGTTTTGGTTTTAATTTTTAATTTATATTTTGTTTTTATTTTTTTTATTTTTTTTAGTT
This sequence comes from Zaprionus obscuricornis, assembly GCA_037044475.1. Classification (NCBI taxonomy): domain Eukaryota; kingdom Metazoa; phylum Arthropoda; class Insecta; order Diptera; family Drosophilidae; genus Zaprionus; species Zaprionus obscuricornis. The sequence continues at coordinate 53,834 of JBAMBR010001895.1, forward strand.
ATTTATTTTCTTGGAAGAGCCGCTGATGTAAACCAGTTTTAGTTAAAGTAAAGTAAACAAATTTTAATTAGAGATACATATATTCAAGTGTTATAATAATAATCATCTAATTAATAGATAATAACAATATTTATTAGTGAAAAATCTTAAAAAATTATAAACGTGTTTTCATTTTTCATTACTTTCTTTTATATTTATATTTTATATACATATTTTTTATTATTAATTAAACTACTTTGTGTAATTTTTCAATTGTTGAATTTATTATTTTATTATTTTTTTAACATATTTATTATTTATTTTATAAGTCATTTATTTTGCCATAAAAAATTTAATGAACGTTTCAACTTTGATATTTTTATTACTTAGAGCGAGATAGCAACATATAATATAAATATATCGTTAGAGCCATCCTCTACAAGGCCATAAAAAAAAACTTGTTCCCAAGTTTATGATGAGATTCACATAACTCAAATAATTATGAATTCAAATAATAATTATTATTCAAATTTCTACATATATCAAATAATTTTGATAATTATTCGTTTTGTAAATTAGTTCGAAAAAAAAAATAAATTAAGAATATTTAAATTTTATTTTTACTATGAAATCAATTAAAAAAAAAAGAAAATGTGTAGGAATATATATTGAATAAATTTATTAATATTATCTAACTTTACGTAATTAATTATTTTGTCATAAATAAATAATTTATTTAACGTATTTATAAAAACAAACAAAGCAGAAAGAATTCCAAGTAACAATAAAATTAACCAGTTGTTCTTCTTGTTGTTGTTGTTGCTGCTGCTGCTGGTGTTGGTCTTGCTGTTGGTCTTGCTGTTGTTGTTGTGTCGTGCTTATCATACGTGGACGTGGTGTAAGCCTTGGTTCCTGTGGCTCTTCGTTAATAGGAATTGCAATGGGCAGGAAAACAACAGGTTGACTGAGATCAACTGGTGGCGCAGCCAATTCTTCAGTTAGCTCAAACATCTAGAATAATAAAAAAAATAAAAAAATAAAAATAAATAATTGTAGAATAATTTTGATATTTTACAATACTTACACCACTTGGTGCTAGCGGAGAGCCACGTTCCAGCTGTGGTAATGCCATAACGTAAGCCAAAGTTGCAATTACAGCCAAAACAATATAAGCTTTCATTTTGTATGAATATATATATATTTTTTTTTTAAGTTGAAATGAAGTTAAATTGCAGTAAATACTGAAATGTCCTCACAATTTGAATGTTGTGTTTGCACTGATTCTTTAACATTGAGGATTCAGCTTATATATTGTAAGTGTAACATTTTCTTGCATATAAAAAACGAAGTGCAAGTTGCAAGTGCACTTTCTTTTTTTTTGTACTTCCTGTGCTTCCGTTTTGTGTGAATCATTTAATTTGTATTCATTGTGCAGTTAAAGAAATTGAAACGTTAAAGTTATTTATAAATATAATGAAGGCCGCTAACGTGCACGAACGTGCAACAGAGGGCTCGACTAAGACTAAGATAATATTATATTTGACTGATGATTCTTGACAAGCAAGTTGATGTTGATGTTGATGTCAAACTCAACTCAGAAAAATATAAAAAAACTATGTATAAAATGAAGTTAGACACGTTTATGTCACATGCATTGTCCCGCTGCTGACTGAAACTATTTTAATTGCTCATTTAATCAAATCGAATTACAGTAAAATAAATAGATTACAAACATCTACGTTTTATTTTGCCTATGATGCGCTTACAATTTTTTATTTGATAATAAAAATATTAAGTGCCAGAAATAAAATACAAGCAACATTTTGAATACAAAAAAAAAATAATAATAAAAAAAAAAATAGAAACGTAAGAAACAAGGAAAAAAAAAAGAAAAACAATAATCATTGGGTTCAAAATCAGCCTGTTTACCTGTTGCCTGAAGCTTCTTGTTATTATTGTTGTTGCTGTGGCTGCTGCTGCATTTCAAAGATGTACGTGAGGAATGTTTACCTTTTTGTGAGTCTGAGTCTGAGACTGAGACTGAGATTGCCGTTTCAGCAAAGGAGAAGAGAAACTTTGTTTTTTTTTTTTGTATTTTTTTTTTTTATATTCGTTCGTTGGACCCAGCTATTCTTTTCAAGGTTGTCTTCATACAAACACACACATATATATATATATATGTGCAGGTGTATGACTGTATTGACTTCTTTCATTAACCACTTTCTGTAGCAGCAGCAGCAGCAGCTAGCAGCAGCCAGCAGAACTTCAAACTCAACGAAAAGTCAAAGTCAACCATCGTTCGGCTTTGTTTTCATCATCATCATCTTCGTCTGCAAGCCAAATTCAAGAAGAAGCTTAAGCAACATATTGCCATAGCGCAGCACCAGGGGCAACAGGTACGCTTATGCACTAGGCATGGAGAAGTTGAAGGGAGAAGTTGAAGGTAGAGTCGACTTAAAGTTAACTGATGGCGGGTGGCAATGCCAGTGTCTGATGTCTGCTGTCTGATGTCTTGCAGTTAATGTCTTCTGTCTCTGAGCATCGTACCATTATCCATTGTCCATTGTCCATTGTCCAGTTTTGCTCGTGCGTCTTCATCTTCCTGCAATTGCGTGAGCGACACCATACGAAGAACACATAAAACTTGATGCTGATGCGTCTGCGTCAACATTTTTTTTTCTTTTCAAGTTTTTTTTTTTTTTTTTAAATCCTCTTTAAATTAAGAAAAATGATTTGCAAATTTCACTGCAGACAGACACATAACATAAACATAACGTACAATACAACATTTTATATAGTATATCTGTCTAGGTTTTAGATTCAGTTACAGATACACCTCCAGATCCAGACTTAGAGTCTAAGGGTTCAGGTTAAGGGCAAGCCTATGGCTAGTAATAAAAGAAAAATGCGTTGAATCCCATTTTGAGAATCTAGCAAAAACTAATTTATGGTTATTGACTTTTATGGGAGCATTAGCTGTGACTAATAAATCACAGATCGTTGTTTCCTGTACCAACTAACGTAGCATAACTCGATTCTAAAGATTCTAAA
>JBAMBR010001898.1:0-51474 GCA_037044475.1 Zaprionus obscuricornis
GCGCATTAGCTGCTGCTGCTAATTTCAGACGCCAAAGCTACTTCGTGCGCATCACCACAAAACTAATGCAAAAAGTTTTTCACAATTTTTACTTTTAATTGCTTGAGTGTTTGTGCAGCAAGCGTGTCATGCAACACAGACACAGACACAGATACAGATACTGACACTGGGACAGACACCGATGCGTATACGCCGCCGTATACAACGGTAGACAAAACGGATTTTGCAGCTACTGCTATTTGCTGCAGAAACTGATGCTGATGCTTCCCCCAGCCTGCTGGCTGTTAGCTGTTGGCCACAAATGCCGCAAGTGCCGCAATTTAGTTAAAGCATAACGGCTGACATAACCGCTGCCTACAATACTGTCGATGCTTGCGTAAATATAAAACAGCGCAACAACAAAATTTCCTATTTTTTTTTGTTTTTTTGTTAATCAAAGCAATTTCAATTTCAGAATCTGTTATGTCTGCGTGTTATGATATCGATCGATAACGTTGATTGGCTTCATCTTAGTTCAAGCTAAACTTTACTTTGGTTTCAATGCAAGATTATATGAAATTCTTGCAATTTGAAATTCTCTTTAAAGATTATACAATGCTTTTTCATATACTACTTTATCTAAACTTTCCCTATAGATATGAATTGTGCTGTTCTTAGCGTTTTGCACATGTATAAATCATACGCGTCGTGTACCGTCAGTGTTGATGTGGTTTTAATTTATCACCCGTGCGCTTGCTATGGCTAATAACAGAGAAGCAAAGAGCAAAGAGAGAAATGAAATGAAGTGAAGAGAAACGAAGAGAAGAGAAAAGAAAAGTCTGTTGAGTGTTGGAATATTTTCTGGCTTCAGGTGTTAGCTTTGGTATTAGGCAAACATAGAGAAGAGATTAGTATGCTACAGCGTAGCCATAAAGTTAATTCAATAATTATAACTATGTTTGCCAACAATGCGATTCGATATATTTCCCAACATAGTTATAGTTATAGTTATAGTTACTTTGCTTAGATGAACTTTAGTGACCTGAACTAACCTCATAAGCAGCTGCCTAACCAATGTTCCCTCAAGAACAACACTAATAACAAAATACTGTACAACTAAGGAATTTAATTTAGCAAATGCGATGCGTGCACGACTTAAGTCGTGCACGCATCGCATTTGCTAAATTAAATTCCTTAGTTGTACAGTATTTTGTTATTAGTGTTGTTCTTGAGGGAACATTGGTTAGGCAGCTGCTTATGAGGTTAGTTCAGGTCACTAAAGTTCATCTAAGCAAAGTAACTATAACTATAACTATAACTATGTTGGGAAATATATCGAATCGCATTGTTGGCAAACATAGTTATAATTATTGAATTAACTTTATGGCTACGCTGTAGCATACTAATCTCTTCTCTATGTTTGCCTAATACCAAAGCTAACACCTGAAGCCAGAAAATATTCCAACACTCAACAGACTTTTCTTTTCTCTTCTCTTCGTTTCTCTTCACTTCATTTCATTTCTCTCTTTGCTCTTTGCTTCTCTGTTATTAGCCATAGCAAGCGCACGGGTGATAAATTAAAACCACATCAACACTGACGGTACACGACGCGTATGATTTATACATGTGCAAAACGCTAAGAACAGCACAATTCATATCTATAGGGAAAGTTTAGATAAAGTAGTATATGAAAAAGCATTGTATAATCTTTAAAGAGAATTTCAAATTGCAAGAATTTCATATAATCTTGCATTGAAACCAAAGTAAAGTTTAGCTTGAACTAAGATGAAGCCAATCAACGTTATCGATCGATATCATAACACGCAGACATAACAGATTCTGAAATTGAAATTGCTTTGATTAACAAAAAAACAAAAAAAAATAGGAAATTTTGTTGTTGCGCTGTTTTATATTTACGCAAGCATCGACAGTATTGTAGGCAGCGGTTATGTCAGCCGTTATGCTTTAACTAAATTGCGGCACTTGCGGCATTTGTGGCCAACAGCTAACAGCCAGCAGGCTGGGGGAAGCATCAGCATCAGTTTCTGCAGCAAATAGCAGTAGCTGCAAAATCCGTTTTGTCTACCGTTGTATACGGCGGCGTATACGCATCGGTGTCTGTCCCAGTGTCAGTATCTGTATCTGTGTCTGTGTCTGTGTTGCATGACACGCTTGCTGCACAAACACTCAAGCAATTAAAAGTAAAAATTGTGAAAAACTTTTTGCATTAGTTTTGTGGTGATGCGCACGAAGTAGCTTTGGCGTCTGAAATTAGCAGCAGCAGCTAATGCGCGGTTGCTAAAACATGCAACACGCACGTGAGTCTCTATATGTGTGCATGTGTGCATGTGTGTGTGTGTGTGTGTGTGTGTGTGTGCAGCCAAAACGTACTCGATTGTGTTTAATGTGGTGCATCAGTGCTAAGTGTCGTGGTTTCAAAATGGCGCTAAACTTATCTTGACTCGCAACAACGCGTAGCACAATATGAATATGATTGAAGATGCGTATGTGTATGCGATGAATGCGAATATGAATATTCATTAATAATATGAATAATATGAATAATATGAATAATATGAATAATATGAATAATATGAATAATATGAATAATATGAATAATATGAATAATATGAATAATATGAATAATATGAATAATATGAATAATATGAATAATATGAATAATATGAATAATATGAATAATATGAATAATATGAATAATATGAATAATATGAATAATATGAATAATATGAATAATATGAATAATATGAATAATATGAATAATATGAATAATATGAATAATATGAATAATATGAATAATATGAATAATATGAATAATATGGATAATATGGATAATATGGATAATATGAATAATATGAATAATATGAATAATATGAATAATATGAATAATATGAATAATATGAATAATATGAATAATATGAATAATATGAATAATATGAATAATATGAATAATATGAATAATATGAATAATATGAATAATATGAATAATATGAATAATATGAATAATATGAATAATATGAATAATATGAATAATATGAATAATATGAATAATATGAATAATATGAATAATATGAATAATATGAATATTATGAATAATATGAATAATATGAATAATATGAATAATATGAATAATATGAATAATATGAATAATATGAATAATATGAATAATATGAATAATATGAATAATATGAATAATATGAATAATATGAATAAAATGAATAATATGAATAATATGAATAATATGAATAATATAAATAATATGAATAATATGAATAATATGAATAATATGAATAATATGAATAATATGAATAATATGAATAATATGAATAATATGAATACTATGAATAATATGAATAATATGAATAAAATGAATAATATGAATAATATGAATAATATGAATAATATGAATAATATGAATAATATGAATAATATGAATAATATGAATAATATGAATAATATGAATAATATGAATAATATGAATAATATGAATAATATGAATACGATGAATATGAATACGATGAATATTAATATGATGAATCTAAATATGAAGACTCTAAATCTACAAACTTTCTGCTCAATATATTCACTTGCAGATTATGAATACAACTGCAGAATCTTATCTTTCGAATAAGTTTTGAACTACTTAAACTGATCAATATCTGATAATCAATTTGATTCACATGTGATGCATATATAAAATAAAAAGAGAAGAAAAACAATACGAAAACTTAAGTGACAGTGAAAGGGCAAAAAGAAACTTGGAAAAGTGAACTGGTTGCAAAGTGTCAAACAGTTGTCAACGTTACCAGCACGTGGAAGTTGTTATAGCTTTTTGGCCAAAGTTAACTGTTGTTCAGCAATGTTGCCTGTGTTCAGTTTCAATTAGTCTAATTAGATATAGGTAAACATAATTGGGCTGCCTAATTTACGCTCTTAGTTTTGCACATTGCTCTCATGGAATTCAATCAGAGAGCCAAGAGAGCAGAGAAAGCAGAGAATGCGTACAGTTTGTTCTTTATGCAGATGTTGATGTCAAATTTAAAGATTAATCCCTGTGACAAAATTAATTAATTTAATGATAATACATATATATTGTAAGATGAAACTTGTTATGCTTAACCTTAACCTTAACTTTACGCATAAATTGCATGCAGCATGTGGAATGAGTGTGGGGAATGAATAGTGAATGAAAGTGAGGGGTATGTGAATGTTGATATGATTATGGCATAGAACGAACTCATTGTCGACAATTATGTTAATCGATTATCTCTCCCTCTCTCACTTTCTCTCTCTTTCGCTCTCTTGAAAAGGTCAATCGGCAGTTACTAATTGCGCATATTGATAACTCGCACACATGCTCAGCTGTCATTTAATAGACTAGCAATTGGTATAACAGAGTTAACAGTTAACATTGACATGTGGCTAATTATGTTGCAAATCTGCACGTGATTTTTGCTCAAGTTGAACTTGTGCAGCATTTAAGCAAACAATAATTAACGATTGCAGCTGCCAAATTGCTAAAAGTTTTAAGTTTTTTACTGCAAGCGAACTGTGAAAATTTCATACGAAAAGTTCCACTGTAAATTGCACCTTTGATTTTCATGCTGCTAGCACGAAACGAAAGCGAGAAGGAGTGAGAGAGTGTAAGTGTGAGTAAGAGGAAGTGAGAGGGTGTAGGGCAGCTGAATAACGGACGTTTGCTTATCAGCCACGTTCGATGTTGCAGTTAACGAAGCGTTCAAGGTTGAAAGGAAACAAGCATAAGAAGCAGGCACAAGGCCAACAGGCAGCAACAAAAAAAAGCAAAACAGCAAAAAAAAAACATGAGTTGCAATTTCACTAACATTTATCAGGCACAAATTGTGTAGCTGTATTAAGACATATTAGGCCTAGTTAGGTTTGCAGAATATGCTAAAAAAGTTAAGTAAATTTTATTTAATATTTTTTGTGCATAATTTAAGTGAAAATTTTATTAATTTTTCACATGCAAAATACATATGCAATATTTTCAAAATAATTTTAAAATAATATTTTATAGTTAGTGTAATAAAAATTCGTCTAATTGCAGCAAAATGTATTCATTGAAGTATCATGGCCAAGTTCATGTTATCATTTTTCCAGCAATCATTTGCCGCAAGTCACGTTGCTCTCGGCAAACTGAACAGTTAATAAAAGCTTTTGTCATTCTGCGACTCATTGATAAACTATGAAATGTATAAAATTAAATCATATAATAAATAATTGATCATTGAGCATTAATTATGTATGTACAGTTACATATGTATGTATATGTATGTAACATTAACTTTATGCTAAGATTAATGCTAATAGAAATTTGACTTACGTTATGTTTTGGCTATGTTGGCGGCATCTAATGAGAGCAATTTGTATTCGCGGTTTAAACTCTAATTGCATTTGAGGCAGCTAACGTTTCAAACTGTCGAATGCTCCAAATGTAGCAAAATGTAGCAAAATGTTGTCTGCCTCCAATGTGTGTGTGTGTGTGTGCGTCTCGTTGCAAACTAATTTAAAAGTGTAATGGAATTTGGCGAACAAAAAAAAAATCTGCAAAAATTTTTTTTTTGCATTTCGCAATTTTTTTCGTTTTTTTTGTTTTTTTTTTTGCCTTCCCCAATGATTCGCTGCTGATGGTCACTTCTGGCAAACAGTGTTTTCAGCTTGAAATTGCCGAGATACGCGCAGGCAAGAGTTGCGCCAGCAATGGGTGTTGAATTTCCATACAGTTTGATAGAGACAGACAGACAGAGAGAGAGAGAGAGAGAGAGAGAGTGAGGCAACTGGCAAACATTTTGCTTCGCGTGTCGAAAGTTAGCGCATTTTAAAATTGGCATTTAAGCTGAAATTGATTCATTGAGATCTTCACATTCCCACTGCTCTCAATGCACTCTATCTTTAGCTAGCCACAGCATGAATCTTCCCTGCTACTGCTGCTGCTACTTCTGCTGCTGCTGCTATTGCTGCTGTCTCAATCTGCACTACTTACATGGCGCGCCGTGATAATTTAATTTATTTTCAAACTCGCTTTCAGACATTTCTTTCTTTTTTTTTTTGAAGCGCGTTTTCAACTTGATTTTGTGCATTCTCTTTTGTTGCTGCTGCTACTGCTGCTCGGATGTAAAATACTGCCGCCAAGTGGTCTGAAGGGAGTCGACTAAACTAGACTGGACTTTATTATGTCCATCCGGGTGCCAAGCTGATTGTCTGTCTTGGCGTGGGAATACTATAGTTTTTCTCTCACTCTCACACTCACCCTCTCTCTCTCTCTCTCGCACTCTCGCTGCTAGAAAAACAGTAAAAATTGCATTGTTTTCGCCGGTATTTTGGTTTTAGTTCGTTTTACACAGCTAAAGTTTGGGGTTTTTCTTTTATTCTTTGTTGTTTGTTCTATTTTGTTCTGTTTTGTTTTGTTTTGTTTTGCTTTGTTTTGCTTACCATAAAGTGCTCATTCAGCTGCTTCATAAGGGACAAACAGACAGACAGAGAGACATAGAGAATGGGAATGCTTGGCTAAATTTCTAACGCTCCAATTCTCTATGGGGACCTCGAACTGAAAAACAATTTGCAAAATATTTTCAATTCATTTCTATTTCTATTTCTATTTCTCAACTCAACTCTGCTCACCTGGCAATTATTGTGGATATCATTGAGATCAGCTAGCTTCTCTTAACTCTTAAGTTCTCGTGGCTTTAACAAAATGTAAAAGCTTTGCAATTGCAAAAATATTTTGCATGCAAAAGAATTTTTTTTTCTTTCTTTTCCTTTTTTTTTACAACAATTTTGCAATCTCAAAGGATTCTGTCGCACTGCTGCTGCTGCTGCCAGCAGGCATAGTTTAAATATAAATTTTAATTTTTTTATTTTTATTATTTTTGTTGTTGTTGTAAGTCTTTTTGAAGTTGTATTTAAATTGTTTTTCATTTAGATTTAGACAAAGTACAATAGAAAACTTAAATACCTAAACGAAGAGGCAATAATAATAAAAAAAAAAAATTCTCTTACAGAAAATGTTCCAATTTATTTACTTACTTTAAAGCCAATTAAATTGCAGTTAAGCCTTGAAATACTACTTGCAGTACATAGAGCTGACATTTTGCACATACAGTCAGCAAAATTTTGAAATTTTCAATTATTGATTGAATGAATTTACTGATGTAAATTGAGAGCAAAGCACACTTTAAAGTCTATACAAAATTTAGCATAATGTTAAATTTAAACATTGAAATATAGTTAGCCAAATGCTTAAGTTCGTTTGATTCTTTTACATGAGTCTCGCGCACTGTGATTGATTGCTTCAAGAATGTTTTTCTTTATTTTATTTTTATTTTTTTTTGCTTTTGTTTTGGTTGACATACTAAATTTATTGACAGTCTCAAATAAATCACAAACTTTGGTGTGACACATAAAGATGGGTTGATGAGCACATGACATCTAAGGATAATTCATTGGTCTACAGATTGTAAAGCCAATGCCAAAAGGAAACTAAAAATAGAAAAAATAAAAAATAAAAATAAAAATAAAAATAAAAATAAAAATAAATATAAAAATAAAAATAAAAATAAAAATAAAAATAAAAATAAATATAAAAATAAAAATAAAAATAAAAATAAAAATAAAAATAAAAATAAAAATTAAAAATAAATATCAAGTATTTTTATATTTAGCAGCTATTGAAAATTAGTAGAAAAAAATTTATATGAAAATTTATCTGTGAAAATATATTCGACTGTTGGTTTTGTCACTTTCAATGCCAGAAGCTTATAAAATTTTGATATGTAATTTCCTTTTAGACTTCATGCAGTTCAAATATATTTTATAAACTTGTCTGCCACGCCCACTTTTACATATATAGCACATCGATTGTAGCTCCTCTAACTTACATTATTTTACTCTTTGGCACAATAAATGTTACTCACATTTCTTATAATGTTTATGCGCTTAAAACAATTACAAAATATTCTGTTGATGATGCCTTTGCACTCGAGGCATAATATGATAAGAAAAACAAACAAAAAATAAAATAAAATAAAATTTTGTTCGCTGGTCTTGGTCAATGTTTTTACAAACATACAAAAAGGCGCAAAAACAAAGTTCAAGTTTGAGTTTGAGTTTGGAGTTCGAGTTGTCAGTGTAGAAATTCTTATAAAATTAGATTTGGCAACTTGAACTTTTCTATAACTTTATTCATGTTGAACTCAAGCCTTTTCCATGTAAGTAGTTTTGCAAACATTTCTTATTAAATTAGCTACGTTTTCTCTTCTACATTTTCTTCTTATTTTTATTTTATTTTTGTCTCCTTTTTTTTTTTTGCTTTTACAAATAGAAAACGCAAGCACCACAAAAAGTCTTTTTGCAAGAAGCTTGTAACTTTTACTTTGACTTACAGTTCATAAGGAAAAAAGAAGGCATCATTGCCTTACTATCATTTGCTGCCCCACTAACACTACTACTGTCCAGTAATTTTTTTGTGTTTTTTTGGGGACCCGACACTCTCTGAATTTTTGAAAAAGTTTAGTACACACGACACAAAAACTTATCATGAGATGAGCTGGAATTATTAACGGCATCAGCAAATGGCATCGAGCATCGAATGCGTAAAAAGTTTTTATCCAAATTGAATAGCTAATTGATAATGAACTAACGGAACTAACGGAACTAACAGAACTGCAGAGAGAGAACTTAAAGATTTTCTTTTGCAGCTTAAAGCACAATCAACAGCAGCAGCAGCTTTCAGCCTTTAGCCTTGCTTAAGGCTCATAGCTCTAGTGCTACATACATGTCTATGTATATGTATTGGCAGTAGGCCAACAAAACATAAGATTTCTTATGCTTTTGCTATATTGTGTGATGATCATATCATTATATCTGCACACAACATTTTTCGCTGTTTGTCACTTCGCCGCATTCAATGGGATTTTGTCCAATGGAATTGTGTTTGTGTGCGAGTGTCCCTTGGGTGCCGTCTGGTATTTTGTATGCAACTGCTTGGAAAAAAAAAATGTGAAAAAAACTTAGTATAGCTGCTTAGCAGGTTTAAATTCTCATGCTCAGCTCAGGAATTGAGCTTTTGCTCTTTTGTGCACTTAAGGCGCATAATGATAACCCTTGACTTTTACATAAGCAGCAGCAGCAGCAGCAGCAGCAGTTGGCTGTTTGTGGAATTGAGTGTTAGGTAAGGGAATGAGTATGGGAATGCTGCCCATGACTGATGTGATGTTGGGGTGGCAGCCAAACAAGTAAAGCCTAACGAGTGAGTAGCTTTTTGTGCGTTAAATTCAACAAGCAGTAGCAGCAGCAGCAGCAACTGGCAACTGGCAAATGATGTCAACGAGCATGCAGGCAATACTATAAACATATGCGGCATGAGAGGCACATGAAGAAGAAGTATGCGCCACAAGAGAGAGACTGAATGAAGAATAAAGTATAGAGAGTATGGAAAGCAAACAGCTGTTGTATGATGCTCAAGTGGCGCAACCAATGGCAAAATACACGTTGAAACGAAATGCGTCATGCTGAATGAGGTGGCCGAAAAAAAACCTCAACGCGGTGCTAATTCGAGAGATTGCATCAATTCAGATTGGCTTTCAGTGTGTGGCAACAACAGCAACAGCAACAAGCAATGTGGGAATCTTGGCAATAACATTTGCGGCTTAAATTTAAAATGTTAAGTGCGCCAAAAAAAAAAAGAAGCAGAAAAAAAGAGAGCGAAAACCTAAAGGCGCAAATTGGTTAAAGTGCAGTATAGAAAGAAAAGAGACAGACTAAGGGCAAGGACGAGAACGAGTACGAGTGCGAGTGCGAGAGAGAAGGCAAAGGCGAAGGCGAAGAAGAAGTAAAGAAAATATGAGCCAACTCAATGGCATGCCATATAATATTTTATGCTGATAAATTGCCTTTTTTATTGCATTTGCTTTTGAGTGAAAACATTTTCTTGCCGGCGCTGACGATGGCGCTGCCACTGGGCAGGTCAACGGTCGATTCTGCTCACAAATATGGAATGGTATGAGCGCAAGAAAAAGGCCAAAACCCAGACAGTCACACACAGACACAGACACACGGCAACATTCGTAGAAGCAAAATGTAGGGAATGCAACTAATGGAGAGTGAGAAAGAGAGAGAGAGAGTGAGTGGGGAGTGTGTGGGGGAAGGACAACATTCAGCACTGTGATTCAGTTTCAAGAACTCTGAATGTTTGTTGGCTATAAGATGTTTGAATGTTTGCCTGTTGTGCACCCACATTTCGGGTTTTCCAACATCGTTTGTTATGTTGCTGATGTTTGATTATTATGTTTGATGGCAGTTCTGTACGGATGGCGGATGTTGGATACTATTGGATGTTGGCTGTTGGCTGATGGCTGTTGGCTGATGCTTGGAGTAGGGCTGATGGCTGATGGCTGGCGAATGAGTTGATTGCCGCGTTGTATATGCTATGAGGATAGGCAGGGGGGGGGAGGGGGTCATGAAGCGTATTTTGAAGAAGGATTTGATGAATGATCTAGCACTTTGCAGCAGGCAGCAAGCAGCAAGCAGCAAGCTTGAAACTTGAAACTTACAGTTATGCGCAAGCATATAGCAAAAAGCTGAACAGCAGCAGCAACAGCAGCAGCAGTTCAACAAAAGCAAATACAACTTGTAGACCATTAAGTGCGTTTCGAAATCGCATCTCAGACAATGTTGCTGCTACTTTTCTACTTTTATATATTTTCAATGTAGAAAAAGCCAAAAAAAAATAAATAAAAAATAAATAAAAAAAAATACAACTGTTTATTTTATATTCCCCTTTTGCATTTCATGTACATTACAAAATAATAGAAAATGAAAAGAACAAAGTACAAAAAGCGCTGCAATATCTACTTTCAATGCAATTTACATGCCAAACGTCAAACGTAAAATACCAAAAAAAAAAATAAATAAAAGAAAACACAAAGCAAATGACCATCGACAGTCGCAAAAGCCAAAAAAAAAATAAAATAAAATAAAATAAAATACAAAGCGCAATTGTTACTGTTGCTCATGGCCAAATGCTACTTAAAACTGAAAACTAACTTTTCAGCTAGTCTACAAATAACAAAGTGCAACTAAATCGCATTGAAAGTCAATTGACTTCAAATACACTGCCATAGAAACAGAGAATAAAATCAAATGAAATATACTACAATGTCTAGCTGCAACTTATATGTTAACTGAATAAAGACAAAAAAGAAGCAGACTAACAGCAGAGTTAGACAGTCTACTATGCTGAACATTGCATATTTTAAACTGAAACTAGATAGAAAAGTTATCAATAATATGACGCTGCTGTCATACACTTGCAAGCTGCAACGGAAAGTTTTTCATAGAATAAAAAACTGAATTTTTGAGCGAAAATTCCTATGGTTGTTTTATGATTTAGTTGATCGATTTAACTAAAACTTGACAGACAACTGTTAATTATTAGTATTTATTGAGTTTTTGTAAATTTCAAAGATTTTGCTTAACAGACAATAAAAAATTTCCGAGACAAAGACGCAATTTTCGACCGTGGTAAACTCATTTTGTGATCCTGCTGTTGAAGCAGTTACAATTATTTATTAACATTTATTTGTAGCTTATATTTTATTTTTTTTAAATATTTTTATATATATTTTATATTTATATTTTTTATATTTATATTTTTTATATTTTTATATATATTATATTTTATATATATATTTTTTTATATTTTTAATTTTTTTTTTAAACAGAATTTGGAATAATTTCTCATATTATTAGTGAAGAAAATTATTTATTAACATTTATTTGTAGCTTATATATTTTTTTTTTTTTTTATATTTCTATATATATTTTATATTTATAATTATATTTTTATATTTATATTTTATATTTTTATATATATTATATTTTATATGAATTTTTTTTTATATTTTTTTAATTTTTTTTTTTTAGCAGAATTTGGAATAATTTCTCATATTATTAGCCAACAATCAGGTAGAGGCTTGAATTGTTTTAAACTTGACAAAAAAAATTTTTAAGCATTTGCTAAAATGAAATTCTATAAGTTGCAAGCAATTATCTTAGTGAACATTCATAACATTCATATACACATTCATATACACATTCATAATGTTCCGACATCCGATTTATAATATATGCAGCTTATACTAATATATAATATCTATGTCTAGTTTCAAGGAGTTAAGTAGACTGCAGTACTAAGACTGTTCTAACTACAGAGAAACAAATAGAAAGATAATCATGCTGAAAGATCGAGCAAGACTAGCATCAAGAATCTATATAAAGTCGATTCGCCAGATACCGCTAATTCGTAATTCTTTATAATTCGTAAAATTTTCTGTACGCTTGAAAAAAAAAATTTGTTAAAAAATTCGAAAATAATTGAAAATTCCCCCATAAAAAAAAATCTGCTGCCTGTGCCATTACGAATTATCGGTTTTCGACTATATATACTTTCTATATAATATCTGTCACGCCTTTCTTTTGTGAGTGGCAAGTTTGCTGATGCAAATTAAAATATCCAACGCAAAAAGTGTATAAAAAAAAAAACGATGATGCGCCAAACGGTTGAAAAAGAAAACGTTTCACACTCACAGACAAAGACACACCCCCACACAGCTATACGCACACACACAGCTATACGCACACACACACACACACACACACACACACAGAGACAGACACTCAGTGAATTGCCTGTCAACTATGCTGACATTTTAATTGCTGCAGTGGGTCACAATCAATTAAAGTGTCGATTCTCTTTCTGCTTTTGAATGCTATTCAAATATGCATCGCATTGCTGCCTGCTGCTTGCTGCCTGCAGTGTAAACTTGATACTCACCTCTCACTTATTGTATTACGTCATTAAGGTAAAGTAATATTATAACCCCTCCCCCCCCCCAGCAGAAAATGTATATTAAAATTAAAAATGATTTTCATTTCGTTCAGCATTTGGCGAAAACTCGCAGAAATATAAAAAAAAACAAAAAAAAAAGCAAATAAAAAACATAAACAAATTGTACAATTTAAATATATTATTGGACTGGCGGAACGTGACTTGAACGTGAATTTTTTTTTTGTCTATTTGGTGTAGCTAAATCTGTAAACGAGCATATAACAAAGTGCTGATGTAAATATTACGCATACGCAGCGTGCCACATACAAGCTTAGTGGAAGCTTTCCTTTTGCTTTCATGCTTAATATGAATTTATGCATTATAAAAATATAAAACGAAACAAACATACAAATAAGCACAGCGTCTAACAGACACACTCTCTCTCTCTTACGCTCTCTCTCACTCTCTCTCTCTATCTTTTTGTAGAGATTTTGCTATAGAAAATAATTTTGCTGCGTTTTTTCACTGCATTTAGTGTATGTAAACGTTAAAAAAAATATTGCAATAACTTATGTCAAAATTCTATTTAATAAAATGCTCGTTACAAACAAACATAAAGAAGATGAGAAAAACGTTGAGATTTTCTTTTTTTTTTTTTTTTTTGCCACAAATGCTAAAGTGCCGCAAAATATGCGTATAACGAGCGATACGTTCCCATGCAAATCAGTGCGTTTTAAGAGACCAACAAATGAGACTTCTTTTCCCCATTTTTTTCTATGTTATTGCCAAACCAGCTCTGCTCTGCGCTGCTCTCTTTCGCAGCATGCTTTTGCCTTTGCCTTTGCCACATTTACATGCAAAGCACGAATTGCTCAAATTCATTCATGCACTTATTCAATGAGTGGCAAAGCATTTAAGTTAAAGCAGGCTCATGGCACATAGATAACTTGAAAACAGTTGGTCAACAGTTGTGCATATTATTTATAATTTAACATTATTATCTTTTGGCATATGCGACTATTAGCATAGCAGCAGCTGTAAAAGAAGCCTAAGGCAATGCTGTTGCTTAAGCTGCTTGTAAAGTTGCATGCAACATAAAATAAAAAATTCTTACACAGTTGTCAAAGTATGCTGCCTCATGCTCATGCTTAATTAATCAACAACTAATTAAATATTTAAGCTGCTGTGACTTGCAAATGATATTGCAGCAGTGGCAGTGGCAGTGGCAATAGTAAAAGCATATATAAATTTGACTGTTAGTTAGGCAGAAAATGCAATGTTATGACAGTGCCGACAGTATATAACTTACACGGCAGAGAACAGCAACAACATAACATAGCAAAACACAACAGCGGCAGCCATAACCGCCGTTGAGAACTTAGCACAAAAGTGGCGTGCAGCGGCAAAAAACAGACGTGCCACTGACAGTATACAGTATACTGTGCATGTATATGTGGCACGAGAGTGCTACGGCTGCAGCTACTGCTGCTGAATGTGACGAGTGGCTTGTGTATGCGATCATAATCCGAAAAACGTTGTAAAAATTCCAAAAACACTTCATGTGTGAAGCACTTTTCACATGCGATTTGTGTTGAAAGTCGCACTGGGACATTATTTAAAGGTGACAGGCGACACGAGGCACAAAGATCTCACTCTCTCTTAATGTATGTGTGTGTGTGTGTAAGTGCAGCCACAACAGCCACACAAAACTACAACTCTCACTCTATGTCTCTATCTCTCTCTCTCTCTCTCTCTCTCTTGCAGCTAAGTCAACTCTTTGCTGAAGAGTTCACACAAAGGTCACTTAGTCAGCGGCATGCAATGTCCTCGCTGCTGCTGCATTGAATCTTCAGTGCATTTTGTGACCTTTACATCTGCAGGCTCGGCTCTACTCTTAAAACTTGAGTGTAAAAACGTCTTTCATCTGCTGCTGCTGCTGCTTCTGCTGCTGGGCTGCCCAGCTGTTCAGCTGTCTGCAAGTGTGTGAACTGACTTTAGGCAACGGCTATGCTTCACATTTTTTTTTTTGAAAGGCCAAGTGCTTTTGGCATTGCATTTTTTTTTTCTCTACAGTTTACGGCATTTCGCAGTAGTTGCAGACACACACAGAGAGTGAGAGAATTGAGAGTTTTAAAGTTTTGCATATTTCATACAAGTTGCAAGAGTTTAATGCAAATGCAAAATGTGTTTACACTTACTTGCGGGTCAGAGTTGAGTTTGCTGTAGTTGTGTTGTGGAATGAAAAGGGGGTACGGGTTTTGCCGGTGATTAACATTTATTTGCACACCTGAAGCAGTCAAGCAACTGAAATTAAACCGCAACATCAAGCTTATTAGTATATGCAAACTATACGCAGCTGAGATGAGGTAAGCTTTGACACTGTCTCTCAAGACTGTGACTCTCTCTTTCTCTCAGAGCCCAAAAGCCAAAATGTTTATTATTTGTCAGCTGACTGTTATTAATATTTACCAAGGCTCGACTTGCTTGTATTGCTTTCTCCTTGCTGCTGCTGCTGTTGCTATTGCTTTGGCTTTCTGTTTGCCAAAGTTCTGCAAACAGTTGACAGCAGAAATGACTAAACAAAGCAGTTGATAAAACAGCAATTTTTCGAGCACACACACACATACATACATATAATATTATATATATTGTCAAGCAATAGAAACTAAAGAATAAACTTTATCAACATCGACTGTCAGTTTATCAATTAGACAGCAGTAATGAAACTTACAATGAATTTCCAATACATAAACTGACAGATGAGACAGAGTGAGAGAGAGAAAGAGAGAGAGAAAGAGACTGACAAGTTATTGCCTATATATATATTTTTTTTTCTCTCTTAATAGAAGCAGTGGGAAAAACCTTTTTGGTCATACTATGGGTTAAGCATGTGCTATGCGAGCTAATAAAATGTTTATATGCTCGTCTACAAACGTAACGACGACAGGCAAGGAAAGTAAAAGAAGTAGAAAAAAAAGGGATTGTATAGCAATAAAATGCTGTAGGCACGCACATAGCTCGTAAGACGACTCGACGCCATTGACCGGGACCAAGACCAAGACCAAGACCAGAATCAAGGCCAAGACTGACCCAGATATTAACCCTTTGATATTTGTTTGAAACTTAATTTATGTGCGAAAAATTTACGATATTTTTTTTGTGTTTTTCTTTTCGTTTTTTTTATTTTTATTTTTATAAAATTGAAATCGACAGAAAGATTTCGCATATCGTAGTCGAATTCGTTTTAAGAAATTCATTTTGTAGCCCAATTTTGCCCTCATTTCAAAGTCATTTAAAAACACACACATACACACAAAGTTTTGCAATCACAAAAAGAAAACTAATATTATATTTTTATATATTTGATAATAAGAAACTGATTGAACGCAAAAACAAACTCTTGGGTCTACAAGTTATCTGAAAACTTACTATTTGTGAATTCTATGTATGACTTCAATGAAAGCCATAAAATGCGATTAATGAATGCAATTTCAACTTCCGCATTTTGCACTTCATTCTTTAACTTTTTACTTTTACAACATTTGATTGAATTTTGCATTGGAATTTTATAGAAAAAAAAAAGAAAAGAATTTCTTATTTTTATTTATTAAAAATTGTATTGTTTTTTTTTATTTTCTATTTAGAGTTTTAGAGTTTTAGTTTTTAGTCAGTGATTAAATTGTGTTGGACAGCTTAGAGGCATGGCACACAGCACTTGATGGCAAGTTGGAAAAAAAAAAAAAAAAATTTGTTAGTATTAATGCGCTTGAACGCAACACTAACCAGGCCAACGAACAAAAACGAAACGTGGTCAGAAAGTTCAAACTAATTATGCTAAAAGCTTTCCATGCTGCAAATAACTGAACTCACTGTTAGGTCGCGCGTAACATTAAGTAGCAAAAGCAGAGCAGCACAGAGCACAGAGCAAAATAAATGAAGAGCATAGCTCGCTGTTGTCGGCAGCTAACAAAACATGAAACCAAGCAGAATATTCTACAAGTTGAATATATTTTTGTTTTTTTTTTTTCTAGCATTGTATTTAAACGAAACACAAATACAACTACAGCAGTCAAAGCCATCAACAAGTCGACAAAACATACAATATCAGTTACTAATTCTGGGCAATATTATATGTATGTATCACTGGCCTTCAATTGACCAGCAGCTACAATTTCAGCTTGCACTTGAAATTGACTTTTTCAAAAATATTTATATATAAATATAATTTAATATTTTCTACATGCATTGGCATGCATATTAAAAGAAAATTCATCTCTCTCACTCTCTCTTTTCTGTTTGTTTATATGTTGTAATTTGTTATCTATGCTTTTGATATCTATAATCTTTTTAGACCCGACTATTAGAAATGCTTTCAGTTCATTAGTTCAAGCGTTGTGCTCAAAAGCAAATTTTCTATACATATTTTACTAGAGTTTATTTGCCATGACCATGACGATGGCAGCACTGAAATATACTCAAATATACTGAAAAACTGTGAAACACTGTGAAAAGCTGTATAAAAACTTGGGCAAAAGACATTACAAGGCCAAAATGCAAACAAAAGAATTCATTTTCTAGCACAAAAGAATTTCAATTGCAATGCATACAAATTACTTTAAGTAAACTTTGTGCAACTCACTCGCCCTCGTCCTGTGGCACGCACTATAGCTTGCCCAGCTGACGTGCTGTTGTCGCTGCTGCTGTCGAGTTGCTGTTGTTGCTACTTCTGCTACTTCCACTGCTGCTGCTGCTACGCGTGTATGCATGCATTTTCACACTTTTCGTGGTGATAGTCGCTTAAAGTTTATACTGACAAAATGTTGATGCTCAGTCACATGGCTTAAAGCCTTTTTTCTACTGCTAGTTAAACTAGAGATGCAACATGTAATTTAGCCAACTATGAATTACAAGTTTATAACTTTGAGCTAAAAGCTTACATCGAAGATTTTAGACTCTTATAACAACTACAGGCTATAGTCATCCGATCTGATTAATGAAATTATATTTTTCAGTATAGAGCGAAAAGACAAAAAAAAATTTTACAAAAATGTTTTTCTATTTATGAAAATTATTTTATTTATATTATTATTTTTATTATGATTTTTATTTTATTTTTAATTAATTTTTATTTTATTTTTATTTTATTTTTATTATTTTCTTTATTTTTATTTTTTATTTTTATTTTTATTTTTTATTTATATTTTTATTTTTATTTTTATTTTTATTTAATTTTTAATTAATTTTCATTTTATTTTATTTTTATTATTTTCTTTATTTATATTTTTATTTTATTTTCATTTTTATTTTTATTTTATTTTATTTTATTTTTATTTTTATTTTTACTTTTATTTTTATATTTATTTTTATTTTTATTTTTATTTTAATTTTCATTTTTATTTTTATTTTTATTATTATTTTTATTTTTACTTATATTTTCATTTTTATTTTTATTTTAGTTTTAATTTATTTTGATTTTTATTTTTATTACTATTTTTATTTTTATTTTATTTTATTTTATTTTTATTTTTATTATTTTTTTTTTATTTATATTTTCATTTTTATTTTAGTTTTAATTTATTTTGATTTTTATTTTTATTTTATTTTTATTACTATTTTTATTTTTATTTTTATTACTATTTTTATTTTTATTTGTATTATTATTATTTTTATTATTATTTTTATTATTATTAAATTTCAGAATAAGCTAGTTTAAAGTTTTCCACAAATTATAGTTTTATATTTATGCAACGATTTAAATTTTTTTTTTATTTTTTATTTATTTATTTTTTTTTTTTTTTGGCCGGAAAACGTCCACTTGACTTTCATTCAATTAACTTTCACTTGAAAGCAAAGTTTTGCTACTTCTTCAGTCACTAAAAAATAAATAAAACTACAAAGAAAGAGAGAAAGCGTCGAAGATTTTATACCCTAAAAAAATTTTTAAAGTATGAGACTGATATATGCCTAAATTATATAGTATTACGATTCCTTAGAAATTTCTTACGAATGTGTAATAAATTCCTATAGAGAAAAGCGTAAAGAAGAAAAATGTGACACAGACTGACAGACAAACAAACAAACAAGCAGACAGTCAGACATTCGGACATATTTGGACAATTTATTGTGCAACTCACGAAAATTATATATACAATATTTATACTTTATGAGGTCTACGTCTACCTCTTGCTATTCCCATGCACAATGTAATGTTTTACAAAGTTCTGACCGAAAATTAATCTTCAACATAATAAACAATGTTTTCGGCATTTAATTAAAATATAAAATGAAGAAGAAAAAAAAAACACGTAAAACATTTGTATAGTCTGCTGCTCTTTTGGCATAGTTTGGCATATAGCATATAGAATATATAGCATATATAGCATAAGAAAACTGCCCCTGCTGGAGTAAGATGTTTTGCCAGGACATAAAAACAAATTTTATGATAAAAGTTTTATTTTGTTTTTGTTTTTGTTTTTTTTTTGTCATTTTGCTGTTGAAAGCAAATGAAGAGCCAAAGCAGATGTGTAAATAAATGTAAATTAAATGACTATGAAAATTGTGTAGAAAAGTCCATTTAATATGGATTAAAAGTTCTTTTTTTTTTTCGTTAAATATTCGTGACGGAGTCTCCCGGGGTTATATATCTGCACGGCTTTATTTGATTTATATTGATGCCTAGTGTACAACATACGGTCAAACATACCATGTCTGCAACTATATAAATACATACAAAGACTTTCAATTGTTTCATTTTGAAGCCACAAAAAAAAAAAAAAAAAAATAAAGTTAAATATGTAAATGAAATTATTTGTCTGCTGAATACAGAAATACATCAACTGATGAGCAGTTAAATCTTTTTGAAATTATTTAAATTTTCGACATGATTTTATTATGCCATAACTTAATCATATAAAAAATATTTTCAAATTTTAGCAACATAATTCATTATTCTGGGGTTTTTTTTCTTCTCTCTCTCTATATAAACAACAACAACAATAAGAAGAAGAAGCATACAAACATCAACAGAACAGAACAGAAGAGAATAGCATGTCTAGCTCACAAGTTATAAATTTGTGTTCAAATTAAATTAGGTTGTCACAGTGCTTCTACCTCTTCCCCTGCACTCTTCACCTTTAGCCAGGTCTCTCTCGCAGTGAGACATCTTCAATGCTCAACGTTCAACGTATACAGCTTGAAGTCAGGCCACAGAAAGTTTCTTTTGAAAAGTGTCAAGTTTTTAGCTGTCGTAGATGATGGCGAAATTATTTTTTGAACTTTATTACAAGAAGGCAAGTGCGTGTGTGGGTGTGTGGGTGTGTGTGTGTGTGTGTGTGTATGTATGTGTGTGTGTATTTCGGATATGTTGTAAAAGTGTAGAAGTGGACTTGTGTTTACTACTCAACACACACGGATCACTGACCAGACCATAGTAACGCTCTTTATGTATATGCGAGAAAGTCCAACTTTGCTGCAGTTTGAAAATTACTTCATCACGTCGTTCGTGGGCTTTCATTTGTAGTGCTTGTCTTGCTGTCTCTGTCTGTCTGTCCAACATGCTGTCCAGGCACGACATGACCAAAGTTCTTAAGTGTAAATTCAATAAGCCAACATTTTGCATAAACGGCGCAGGGACAAACAAACTTTTATGCCCCAAAAAAAATTTTAAATGTTAATTTAATGACCCGTTCTGTTTTCTTCTTCTTCTTCTTGCTGTTGTTGTTGCTGTTAGTCCATTGAGAAAACAAAAATGAAATAACATGTATCAGAAGAATTTCAACTCAAACCTGTAAGAGTTCATAAGGGCATAGTCTATAAGTTAATAATATACTCTTCAAATTTTATTATTTTCTTCTAAGTTTAAAATCTTAATGATCTCTATTACAAGACAGTAAGTTATATATTTTTATAATATTATATACATTAATTAATAATTTTATTTTAAATAAATTTTAAATTTTCAATATTTTATATATTTTATTTTATTTTTTCATCATTTTAATGTTTAATTTATTTAATATTATTAATATTCATAATTTTTTTTCAAAATTTATAATTTTATATATTTTAATTTTTCATTATTTAAATATATTTATATATTATTAAATGAATAAATTTATTCAAAATTTAAAATTTTTGTGTTTTTTAATTTTTTATTGCTTTAATTTTTAAATTTTTCTTTTTAAATGTTTTTAAATATTTAAATATTAAATATACAAAATATTAAATATATAAAATATTTTAATATTAAAAAAATATTTTAATATTAAAATATTAAATTTTGTAATTGAAAAATTTTTAAGTTTTTTATATTTTTTAATTTTTATATTTTCAATATTTCATCTTTCGTAATTTTTATATTTTATAATAATTTTAATTTTATAATTGTTTTTAATAGTTTTATTATATATATTTTATAGATTTAATTTTTATAGATTAAATTTTTTTATATATTTATAGATTACATTTTCATTTTTATAGTATATAAAATATATATTTATTGACAGTATATAAAGTATAAAACTCTTTTAATATTTCTTTAAATTTTCTACAGTTTCAATTTCTTTTCAAATATAAAAATTTGTATTTACTTTAAGCCAAATTAAAGGATATTAATTTGTTCGACTTGTTTGTGCCTGGAGCAGTGTATCTGCTGTTTTTTTAATAAGTGCGTATATCCGTTGGCCAACAGAACTGTCCATTTAAGTGTCGCTTCAATGAGAACTCAGCTGCGTCACAATTTTGCAGCAATTTCATTCAGCCCCCGCAAACCATGAAAAAACTTTGACATATCGTAGAGTATCGTATCGCGAGTTCTGGCACAGATGTTCCGCAACTGTTGTGTGTGTGTATGTCTGAGTGTGGCCGGTAGCCGTAGCTTAACCCGCAATTTTCTCTTTTATATAGTATGGTAAGTATTACGTATTTCACTTTAGCCAAATGAAAATAACTATGAGACATAAAAATAAAAAGAAAAAAAAATATATAGTATATCTCGATGTCATTTAAAATGTTTCGAATCGATTAATGAAAAAAGAGTCGCATTGCCAGAAATGATGCGATTTTTATATCATATAGGTACAGACATACCGATGAGAATTCGTTTCATTATTATTATTGATAAAGCACTTGAGCTACTTCAATTGAATATTTCTTAAAATATAATTGCATATTTGTTTGACAGCAGCAGCTTTAATGGCATCTGTGTATTTGGTCCTTGGTATCCTTACGAATGTGTATACGAATACGAATTAATCAATGCATTCATGCACAATTAATGCACATTTACGTTATTAACGCATCAACTGTTCGTCACACTTTGGCGCAGATTATGCTGTGTTACCACGACCAACATTTCACACGCATCGTGATCATGCATCCGTTTCGTATCGTTAAAGTAAGTGTAAACAAAAAAAAAAGTAAAAGACCAAGAAAAAGACAGAGATTGAGATTGAAACTGAAACTGAAACTGAGAAAAAAGAAGAAGTGAATCTTTTGCTATTTAATATTTAATATAATTTCATTAAATTTCAGAAAGCTTTTTACAAGTCTTAATTCAGTTACGATTTGCATTACATAATATTTAAGGCAAATTTATTTTTATTTTTTATAAGACTATAAAACAACAAGCTGCTGTTGTTGCTTTCGTCAATCAGTCAATCAATCAGTCACGAAATTCAATTGCATTTGTTTATTTTTTTTTTTTTTGGCCATATCATGCACAATGTTGCAATGTTACGACGGGTTAATTTTACGTAAATAAACTGCGGTTCACATGGCGACTAGTGACCAAAAAAAACATACTAGTTTCTGCATGCAAATGCAAATGAGCTGACTCCAATTAGAGGAAATGCATCATTAGGTTTTAGCATTGCATGTTAGAAATACAACTGCTGTTACCTCTGTTACTATTTTAACGGATCTACGTGTCTACGTGCGAGTCTAGATGCTAAACTGTAAACTGATGACAGTACGAGATTCACGTACACGTAACACAAAATCTAATTACGAATAATCAAATTTCAATGTTCGTATCGCAACAGCTACAGGGACAGGATGTCTGTCAGAGTTGTTGCTGAACATAAACTGATGCCAGTGGCAAGCGAATTATCGAAAGATTTAATTACTGCATTGGCTATATTGAAATCTAAATCGAAAGTTGAAGCTGAAGCAGTGAACATATGCTAGAATGTTTTGCTTAGACTTTTGCATATTATTGTGCAATTATATTTTACCTTGACCAACAACTAAGCTTGCTACAGTTTTAAGACAACTTTAAGTTTCTTCTTATCATATTTTTTGCCAATTGAAATAAAGGCTCTTGTCGACTTTTAGCTTCTTTGAAATGTAAAGAAATAGCAATGTGCGCTTCAATAATTTTTCAAAGAAACTACAAAAAAAACACACAGACATACAAAAATATACAAAATACTCATCCAGAACGGAAAGTCATAGGGAGGAAACTAAAAAGCAAGCAGCATACTATGCTCAACTATACAATGCAAAAAAAAAGCATAGAATCATAGTCACACAGACTATTTTTTTTTTTTTTTTTTTTTTTAGCTATTCCGTTTGCTTTGAAAAAATAAAAAAGAAATGGCAAGTTTTTTTTTCACACTTTGGCTGGCAAACTAAATGCAGACAATAAGCAGAGCAACCAATGGAAACTTTCTTTTATTTTTTTTATTTTTTTTTTTTTTTTGTTAAAGGAATGTTCAGTAAATTTCTTAACGTAGAAAATCAATAGTAAAAGTTTGTCAAAATTAAATAGACAAGTTGGCTAACAGGCAAACTGTTTATATCTACAATTGCTATGCTATAAAATACCCTGCATATTTTCTCAGACGCCTTTGATAAAATTCATGCTTAATATTCTGCAATAAAATAAAAAAAAAAATCTGCATACAAACCTTTTTTTATATTTTTTCAACAATTACAGGAAAAAGAAAAAAAACGAATATTTGATTTATTTTTTTAAAATTAACATTTTTGTTTTTCTTTTTTTTTGTTTTATTTGTTAATCAATTTCACCACCATTTACAATATGCCCTCACAAGGCGATTATTTTACGAGAAATTTTTCATATTATTATTAATATATTAATTAAATATATTTTAATATATTTTACACTTTTCATTTTGTTTTCTTTTGCTCATTTATAATTATTTCGTTTTCAACACATACCTTTTTTTTTAATTTTATATATTTATTTTTTATTTATTTATTTATTTATTTTTTGTTTTTTTTTTTTTTTTTTGCTAGTTTTTGCACATTTAATACGTAAATATTCTGTTTTTAGATTTCTCTTTGATTTTTGTTGTGAACATTTATTTAATGAATGCATGAATTTCTCTTCATTTTCTTCATCTTATTTTCTTTTTAAGTTTTCTTTATTTCAATTTTTTTATTTTTTCTTTTCTATCTTTTTTCTTCTTTTTATTTTCTTCTATCTTTTTATATAATTTTGTTTTTCTTTTGATTTTCTTTTTTCATTTTTCTGCGTTTTGTTTTCTTTTTTTTTCTATTTTTTTTTTTTTGTCTTCTTGTTTTTCTTTTCTCTCTTTTTACTTGGCTAATTTCAAATCTTGTCAATTTTTTTTTTCTTCTTATTATTAGTTTAGTTTATAGCTCGCTAGTTTAGACACCACATTTTAAAGTATTATGTAACTTAAAAATGTTTCAAACTAAACTTTAAATCATATTAATAATAAAATATTCTATTATAAATGCAAAAAAAAATTAATAAAAAAAAAATATGCTTCAAATGAATAAAAATTTAATTACTCATGAAAAATTACATACTTATACATAAATACATAAATACAAAAAAAAATTTAATTTGCATATAAACATATATAAATGTATATTTTTATATATATACATTTAATGACTTAACAATTAACTGAATTTTTAACACATACGCTGAGACGTAACTGTTGGCCATGGTTGGCTTCCAAGCTAATTAACTCTAAGCTGGCCAGGCTAATAGTTACTGTACTGCTGGCGTCTTGAAGGCGCGTGGGCAGCGTGGGCTGCAGATGGCTCCCAATGGGTTTGGAATGTTGAACGTTAGCTGCTTGTGCGTCAATGGGAATTAGCTGCGTATGTTGTTGCTCTTCATCCATGTGACTAAACAGGGCGCAGCTACTGGCAAATAGCATGGTTAATGCTATAGAAAGGCTAAGCGCCAAGTAGGCGCCACTTGTGTGTCGGGATGCTGATGCCGCTGATGTTGAGAAATATGTGCTGAAGAAATTTTTTACGGTCGACCCGGATGAGAGAGTAACTGCAATCGGATGCGTAAAAAACAAACAAAAATAAGAGAGAGAAAAAGAGAGAAATGTTGAGAGCAAAAAAAAATATGTTAAAATATGAGAAAAGCGGAAATGAAAAGCAAATATTGCATAATTATTTTACACATTGAGTGTGCAGCGAGTACTCTGAACTCGCAGAGTGCAAAATGAAATTATATGTTAGCTTACCGCGTGCCGGCACCGGATCCTTTTGCGGTGTCCCCAATTCAATTTCCTTATATTCCTGATATAGCTCACCAATTTGTGCCGTGCAACGTAACACCAAGCCGCCCGGATTAGGCGCATACACGGGTCCGCCATGACTGTATACAGAATTCAAACCATATCCGCCGTTATAAATGGCCGGGTTAACGCTGGAGAAATGTACACCCTGCAACTGTAGCTTCAATGAAATGCGTGATGCAATCAGATTATCAATTGTTCGTATAAACTGCGACTCCGTATTTGTGATCTTTTCGAGAAGAGAAGTAGAAAGAGAAAGAGAAAAGTGAAAAATGTAAAAAAAAGAAGGCGAAAAAGAAAATGTAGAGAAAATGCATAGATAAAGAGAAAGAAACTATAATTTGAGGACTCGGCGTTGTTTGTTTAGCGCTTGCAAAATACATTTGCATTTTTTAAGAAGCTTCAACAACAGCAACAACAAGAAGAAGAACAACGACAACATTTGGCAAACGTTTATCCCAACGTATTCGCACAAGTTTTGTTTGCACTCGGACTTGAAGAAGCAAAAACTTTTGCCAGCTAGCATCTTGTCGTCCTTTTGCAAGTTGGCAGCAGCAGCAGTGGCAGCCACATGTGCCTTGCCGTGCCGTGCCGCCTAGCGGCTATTTCTATATGCATGGAAATTATGTATCAAGGAACTTTATCTGTGTTAATGTAATGCAGCTAAAGGAAAAAAAAAAAAAAAAAAAAATATAGAAAAACAGAAAAAAAAAGCAACGGCAGGCGCCGCCATCTAAAGTACAACACAAACACACACACAGAGAGAGAGAAACAAATCCCAAGAAAGAAGCATCTTACAATTGTGCACATTAGTGGCACTGGGTGACGACGCCGCATAAAGCGCTATCTCTCTCTGTCTCTCTTTCTGCCTCTCACTCTTCGCATGCTGAATACTAAGACTTGGGTTTGGGCTTGCTGCTTGCCTCGCTGCTTGCTGCATGATGAAGATGCAGTCACAAAATGCTGCAGACGACATATTAATGAAAGTTTTTTTTTATTTTTTTTTTTTTATTTTCAACTTCAGCTTGAGCTTCGTTCAGCTGAATTTCTACACATTTTTAGCCTTTTATTTGAGTTTTGCTCTTTGTATAAGTATACGTAGAAAAAAAAATGAAGAAAATGCTCATGTCCATTTTCCGGTGCATATATGTATGCGTAAGTCTGTGTGTGTGTGTGTGTTGAAGCATGCTTCTATAGCCATGTATACATGTATCCATGCTTCCTAAGTCCACTTTATTTGCGCCGGCTTCAAGATGCTTAAAGTTACATTTAGCTTAAATGATGCTGCTGCTGTTGCCGCCTGCAGCTTCCTTCATGCGAGAACAGCTTTTATGCTTAATGGCAGTTATTTAGTGCAATTCACTGTAAAATCGTAGACACAACTATCTTTATATGTATATGTATACACGTATATATGTATCTGTGTGCAAGTGTGTAAAGTATGGATTTCCTACTACTGTGAACTTAGCAAAATTCTTGTTGCTTGCTTCACAATTTTTTTTGAATTTTTTTTTTTTTTAACACAATTTATAAGCAGCTACAAAATTTCTTTAATATTTATTTTCATTTTTAACATAACTTTAAATTTTTTGAATATTTTTAGAATTAATAAAAAAAATTATTTTAAATACATAAATTAATCTCTTGAATTTATCAATACTAATATTGAGCTAAAATATATTAAAGAATTTTTAAAAGCTGAAAATAAATAAA
The DNA here is from genome assembly GCA_037044475.1 of Zaprionus obscuricornis. Classification (NCBI taxonomy): domain Eukaryota; kingdom Metazoa; phylum Arthropoda; class Insecta; order Diptera; family Drosophilidae; genus Zaprionus; species Zaprionus obscuricornis. The sequence goes on from JBAMBR010001898.1 coordinate 27,091, forward strand.
AAATTTTTTCTTTCACTTTTTCAATTTCTTTTTTAATTTTTTTGTTTGCTTTTATGCTTAATGGCAGTTATTTAGTGCAATTCACTGTAAAATCGTAGACACAACTATCTTTATATGTATATGTATATGTATCTGTGTGCAAGTGTGTAAAGTATGGATTTCCTACTACTGTGAACTTAGCAAAATTCTTGTTGCTTGCTTGACAATTTTTTTTGAATTTATTTTTTTTTAACACAATTTATAAGCAGCTACAAAATTTCTTTAATATTTATTTTCATTTTTAACATAACTTTAAATTTTTTGAATATTTTTAAAATTAATATAAAAATTATTTTAAATACATAAATTAATCTCTTGAATTTATCAATACTAATATTGAGCTAAAATATATTAAAGAATTTTTAAAAGCTAAAAATAAAAAAAAAATTTTTTTCTTTCACTTTTTCAATTTCTTTTTTAATTTTTTTGTTTGCACTTTATGATTTTTGCTTAATGCATAAAATATTGCAATAGATTTCATTTCATAAATAACGTTTACAATATTTAAGTTATTTTTTTTTTTAGATTTACGAGTGTTTGAGTTGTACTTAAGAATTTTCGATACAATAGTTTTTATGTTTGAATGCATCGAAGATAAATAGACAAAAAAAGCAAAAAAAAAAAAAAAAAGTTGCCAGAATTAAAAGTTGAATAATGAAACTCAAGCGAGTGAATACTGACTGCAATTGCTTATATGCTATGTGTATATGTGTCTCTGTGTGTGTGAATGTGTTTGTGTATAAGTTGCGAGACACAAAACAAATGCAATAACTATATTTTATAGTATGCTCCAATACTGCCATGCCGAAACTCATGTCTGAAAATTTGTTGATTGTCTGTATTGTCTGCGTTGTCTGCGTTGTCTACGTTGTCTATGTTGTCTATGTTGTCTACGTTGAATGCGTTTGTGTCTATGTGCAATACATTGCAAGCATATCGATGACAAATAAATTCTAGATGGCACTGCAATATCTTTAGGTTTTGTGTTTGCCAAGAATATTGGCGTAAAGCAGCAGCAGCAGCAGCAACAGCAACAACAGCTTGGCAGCCAGATGAAAAACTTACTCAGTGAAGAAAAGCTTTTTTCAATTTTCCGCTAAATTTAACAAGGCTCAAGTGCTATTTGTCTTCATTAATGGGTCATTGCGAATGCGCCTATAAGTTGGCAGTGCTTATGGGTTCGTTGGCCTACAGCTGTTAAAGTTGGCGCTGCCACTGCTGATACTGATACTGCTGATGCTGCCATTGCTATTGCTGCTGCTGCTGCTTCACATTTTGGATACGTTTTTTGCAAGCCGAATGCCAAATGACATGCAGCAGTTATTAATTGGCAATTTACATGCCAAATGATTAATGCCAGGGCCTGACGGAAGCAGCCAGTCGAAAAGGAAGCCACAAGCAGCTCTAACCCAGGACACATATGTCACCCTTAGGTGGTATAAGTATAAGTATATGTGTCTCTCTCACTCATACACTGTGTGTGTGTGTGTTGCAAATTACTGATGTGGCTTTTTACCGCAAAAACTTTGTCAACATAAAGTTCTACTCTGGCTCCAGATGCTGCCGCTAGAGCTGCTCTTCGCCAGGCCAACGGAATACCTATGCCTTGTCCCTTCCTTCTACTTCATTGCCTTTGCCAGTTGAAGTTTTCTACCTCCGCTACTTGTGCGTTCCTATTTATTCACCCCTCTCTCTCTCTCTCACTCTCTCACTCTCTCTTTCTCTCTCTGTCTTTCTTACTCTGTCTCTGCCATTGCTTTCCTCTCTGCTTCTTTGCCTCCTCCTCATGTTGATTTGCACAGCATGAAATATTCATTTGTTTCCTGTGATCGGCAATTGCAATATATCTTCCTGTTGCGGTATCGTTTTCTACTCAATTTTAGTCAACGTCTGCTGACTTTCGTTCGGTTTCGTTCAGTTCGGTTTGCTTCGCTTCAGGTTTTTGCTTTTGTTTACTGCGTATGGCATTGGCACTTGCCAAAAAGTACTTACTCGCTACAAAACTCACTTCCCACTGCCGATAAGCTATCATTTTACTTCAAAACAGCAGCAACGGGTTCGCATTTCTATTGTTATTGTTGTTGTTGTTATTGTTGTTGCTATTGTTATTGTTATCGTAGCTCTTTCTAGCTATTGCTAGTTGTTGTTCTTGAAAGCAGCTTGCCATGCGGTGCAAAATGATTTGAATTCATTAATCATGTTTAATGTTCACATGCTACATGCAAGCAGCATCATGAATATTGTAACCATTGAATGGAAGAAAGACAAGAAGAAATATGTGTAGAAATATAAAATTTAAATATTCAATAAATAAAATAAATAAAATAAATAAAATAAATAAAATAAATAAAATAAATAAAATAAATAAAATAAATAAAATAAATAAAATAAATAAAATAAATAAAATAAATAAAATAAATAAAATAAATAAAATAAATAAAATAAATAAAATAAATAAAATAAATAAAATAAATAAAATAAATAAAATAAATAAAATAAATAAAATAAATAAAATAAATAAAATAAATAAAATAAATAAAATAAATAAAATAAATAAAATAAATAAAATAAATAAAATAAATAAAATAAATAAAATAAATAAAATAAATAAAATAAATAAAATAAATAAAATAAATAAAATAAATAAAATAAATAAAATAAATAAAATAAATAAAATAAATAAAATAAATAAAATAAATAAAATAAATAAAATAAATAAAATAAATAAAATAAATAAAATAAATAAAATAAATAAAATAAATAAAATAAATAAAATAAATAAAATAAATAAAATAAATAAAATAAATAAAATAAATAAAATAAATAAAATAAATAAAATAAATAAAATAAATAAAATAAATAAAATAAATAAAATAAATAAAATAAATAAAATAAATAAAATAAATAAAATAAATAAAATAAATAAAATAAATAAAATAAATAAAATAAATAAAATAAATAAAATAAATAAAATAAATAAAATAAATAAAATAAATAAAATAAATAAAATAAATAAAATAAATAAAATAAATAAAATAAATAAAATAAATAAAATAAATAAAATAAATAAAATAAATAAAATAAATAAAATAAATAAAATAAATAAAAGAAATAAAAGAAATAAAATAAATAAAATAAATAAAATAAATAAAATAAATAAAATAAATAAAATAAATAAAATAAATAAAATAAATAAAATAAATAAAATAAATAAAATAAATAAAATAAATAAAATAAATAAAATAAATAAAATAAATAAAATAAATAAAATAAATAAAATAAATAAAATAAATAAAATAAATAAAATAAATAAAATAAATAAAATAAATAAAATAAATAAAATAAATAAAATAAATAAAATAAATAAAATAAATAAAATAAATAAAATAAATAAAATAAATAAAATAAATAAAATAAATAAAATAAATAAAATAAATAAAATAAATAAAATAAATAAAATAAATAAAATTAATAAAATAAAATAAAATAAAATAAAATAAATAAAATAAAATAATGCCAATCTCAAATATTATTATGTCAGACAATCAAATTTCTTAGTGTTAATATATCAAAACACATCGGAACTGTTCAAACAGTTGTCTAGCATGTTCTCATATTTAAGGAAGACATTGAAAGTAATCGTGAGAGGGTCAGGTCAGGTTTGAGCGCAATGTGCATAGCATAGCGTAGCGTAGCATGCATATTCATACAAATTCAAAGCAAAAATGTTCGTTTCAGGCAAGATGATGCTACATAGTAGCATAGAGCAAGCCGACAGACAATGTACAATGTCGACAAGGACTGTATTCAAAATTGAGAATTCACTCGAAATGACAGGCTGAACAGCTGTACAGCAGCTGCACAGCTGTGACACTGCTTCACACCCTAAGCTATGTATATGTATATGTATATGTATGTATATTCCCAATCCTTTTACTTTTTCCCAGCAGCTCTTCTCTTCATACCCTCAAGCAGTGTAGCAGCCTAACAAAGGAGATGAAATTTGTGTTTGTGTTTGTAATGTTCGTTGTGGCCGCATAGAAATTCGTTTTCACAGCAGCAAACATGACAAGAAGATGGCCACAGTTGCGCGCTGCGTGCATTGTTAATACACATGACATTATTTAGTACGGCTGGCAAGGCAGGCAGTGTGTAAAATTGCGCATACGCCATGTTAGCTTAAGGACAGATCAAGCAAAGGCAGCAGTGCAAAGGCAACCCCAATATTAAAATCTTTTTTATTTATTTTTTCTTTTTTTCATTTTTGGCCTTGCTTTCTTATCGAAATAGCACAAAGAGAAAACTTCAAAAGGATTTCACTTCTTTGCACATTAATGAGCGTTGACCTGCTGTCAGATTTTCACTCTTTTGCATATGTATTTATTTTTTTTATTTTCCCAATGCCAAGCGAAACATATGTAAGCTTTAAGCAACTCTTTCAGTAAACAGATAAAAATAAATATAAATATATACAATGTTGATCTGACAAAAGAGATAAAAAAAAACAAAGAATTGTTTATTTAACTAACACAAGTATTTACTCACCACCATGTTGTTGATAGTAAACTTTAGCTCAGCACGTGGACGCGATGGCGGCGTACTGCAATTGGCACGAAGTATATCGCCGGGTTCATAGCGTGTATGTTCTGTATATAGTAATGGCCGCTTCTCAGGAAGTTCTACAAAGAGAAAATAAAATATATATATAAAAAAATTTTTTTTGTTTGTAAATTTAAGAAATTTTTTCAAACTACTTTCGAAAACTAATCAAACAGCAATGTTGGCAATGGTTTTCCCTTTTTTTTTTTTTTTTGCTGAACTTTTAATTAAGTCAAGCAAAGAATCTAATGAAGAAAGTAATTTCCATGAAAAAAGAAAGCAATGCTCTTAGAAAATTGGAAAATTTCCTTCTTCAACCCTTGAACTAAGCCACGATTTGGCTTTAGGCAAACTAACACACTAATAAACTCAACTACTGCTTTTGGTTGCTGTTGCTGCTGCCACTTGCCACTTGGCACTTTCCACTTTCGTTTTTGACCTTTTTCCTTTAACGTACTATATATTGTTCTTTAGCCTTGCAGTTCGACATAAAACGTCAAAGTCTGCCTCTCTCTCTCTCTCTCTTTCTGTCTCTCTCTGTCTCTCTCTCTCTGTCTCTCTCTCTCTGTCTCTGTATCTGTCGCTCTATCTGTCCCTCTGTTTTCTAATGAGGGTCAGCTATGCGGGCAAGTTTCAAGTTTAATTTAGACGCTGACCAGCCTACTTTACGCCTACACACCCTTCGCCCCTTGCACTTGCCATTGCCTCAATGTTAAAGAAAAGAAAAGAAACCTTGCTGTGCGAATACCCCGCGCTTAACTTATGTCATTAAGTTATTAAAGCTTAAGCCCTGTAAATGTTTGCCAACTACGTACAAAACTTTTACGAATATGTGCCATGGCTCTCTCTCTCTTTCGCTCTCTCTCTCTGTCTCACTCTGTGTATATGTGTGATACTGCAGGCGGGCAAGCATTGTGACTTAATGAAAGCGTGAATTAGCATAACTTTGGCTGCTTTTGCCTTGGCATTCAAATGCTAACGTCACTTTTGTTTGCGTTGTTTCTACCATAAGACGTAGTCAACCAGCAGTAGCAACAACAACAACAACAACAAGATGAAGGAGAACAAATGGCGGCAGTTTCCTGCCACTGCTTGGCTGCAAGGACAAAGTGTTTATTTTATGTATAAGACTATGGCAACGGCAACGGCAACGACAACAGCAACAGCAACGTCTACGGCCGCGAGTTGTTCACATTTAGCCTTAGCATTTGTCTCTACACTGCGGCATTGTGGCAACCGTAGCGACCGACCTTTGGCCCGCAATCTGATAGCCACTTAAGCTCATTAACACTCGATTAAACCGCAAAATCATTTGCTTCAAGGGCTACAAGACTTGAATGCTTCAAGGCAAAAACATAAACTGCTGCTGCTACTGCTGCGGCATAGCAACTGATGCATAAGTTTATATATATTATATATGTATGTATGATAAACGAAACTTACAAGCATAAAGTGCAATAAATGATCATTTATTATTTCTGCATATGTTAAGGCAAAGAAAATGTTGATAAAAAAAAAAGTATTTTTTTGCAAAATAAAAATAATAAAATTATATTATTATTATAATAATTAAAATAGTGAAATTATAGCTTTCAGCTTTTAGCTTTTAGCATTCAGCATTTCTTATGCTTTTGCTATAATTTATTATTTAGATTATACAACACGCAGAGCAATGGCTGACTTTTTTCTGACTGAGACAGCATGCTGTCAGTATGCCAAAGCGGGCTGGCTTATCTCATATTGATGAATGTGAATGTATGCAGAGAAAGCACAAACAGTAACAGCAGCAGCAGTAGTAGCAGTAACAGCAGCAGTAGCAGTAGCGATATCAGGCTAAAGTGAAAGCAACAACTCACAACGCAAGCAATTAAATGCCGCAAACATTTAATGGTAGCTGACTCTTAGATTTCGACTATGAGAGAGACAAAACGCCAAGTCCAATGGCATTTTCATGTCCTTGAAAGCAAAAACAAAAACAAAAAAAAAACGTAAGCATGAAAATGAAAATGAAATGAAACGAAACCAAAGCGAATTTAAAGCAAGTGCTTGATCAAAGCTTTAATCCCATGATGCCAGTTAAGCAAAACTGGCCAATTAACTGAGCTAAATGCGGCGTTAAATTCTATACATACATTTTATTGAGCTGCTGCTACATACAGTTAAGTAGCCAGACTGTGAGTGACTCTCAGACTCTCAGACTGCCAGACTGTGAGAGTGTGAGACTCTGAGACTGAGCAGACATTGTGAAGTGACTGGGTTACGTATTGAGGTAATGGCAATCTAATAAAGGGCAACTAGAACGCGCCAGACGCGCACATCTAAATGTTTAATGCCAGGCAATAAGCAAGCGACCAAACATTCAACCAACACAGCCGCATAGCCAGCCACTCAAGCAGCCAAGCAGCCTAAAACAGCCTAGCGCACCCAATGCCACCCAATAGCAAAACCACCAAAAGCAACCAAAACAAGCTACGCATTCAGGCAAGTGCTCAATCATATACAAACACACACACACACACACACACACAAACGCAGTAAAAGGCCAAGTAGCATGAAAAAAAAAACCAAAATCAGCAACTTGAAGAGAATTGAGCTGTCAGAGAGAAGAAAAATATTTGTAGAATATTTAATGCTCGAACGTATTTAATGATTAACTATTGAATTATAATCAAAGACTAGCTGATATTGCGTATACGCAATGTATATTACATTTATTTATAGCTTAAGCTATAATACTTTAAGCCATGTTAACTGAAACTAAAACTAAAATTGAAACAATAATTTTTTATTACTTACCAACAACTTGCATTGAATCCTGTGCTGTGGCTGTTGAAAAAAGTGGCGCATCGGCAGTTACTTCACATGAAAAGTTACCAGACAAACCGAAGCCAACATTGCGTATAAGCACTTGTGTAGCATTCGAGCTGCTTACCTAGAGAAATATATATAAAAATTTAAAAATTAGCCAAAATTTTTATAGTTTGTATAATTTGAGCATGGCAAAAGTAAATAAACATTTAAAGCCAAAAGCCGATAGTAGTTGCCTTTAGTTTGAAGTCGAGTTAGACGAATATGCAAAAAAAAAAATATAAAATAACTTTCAACGAATGAAAAGAATAATAGAAATGCCGCAACTAAGTAAAACTTTTGCATAGCTAAAAAAAAGGGAATAAAAAAACAAAAAAAAAAACTAAAGATAAACTCGCTTTTATAAACTCAATACGCTGTTAAAATATTTGGACAGATTCAGCGCAACTTTATCGGAGAGCAACAAAAAAAAAAAAAAAAAAATGTTGTAGTGACGGCTTTTGACCAGACGAAGCTTTCACTGCCTTCGCCTTCGCAGGATAAACTTTTTCAATAATCTAAAATGAAGCAAAAAATTATCTGTCTCAGCAGCAAAAGCGCCACACGCGCTGCAGCTACACACACACAAAAATTTAAATGAAAATATTCTGCAGATAGCTGAATGTTGATAAAGTGACGCTGGAATTTTGCAGGTGTGTTGCAGCAGCAATATCAACAAAAAAAATATAAAAAAATGCAGGCAAAATTTACAATGAATATGCATGAAAATGAGAATGAGAATGAAAAGTTATAAAATATACAATGTATATAAATAAATACAGTATGGTCGCAATTAAGTAAAGGTGACAAAGTAAACTTGTCGCCTTTGACTGTGCAGCTTCTTCTTTCCCCTTCAATCTTCGCACAAATCGATAAAACTTACATCAACATGTATGCCAGGAAATGGAAACACTTTTGTATTGGGAAATTCGCCAGGTGTATAACGATAAAATTCCAATTGTCCGCGATAAAATTTTGCTGAATATAATGGTGCACCGTCAAGATCATACATGCAACGTAATACAACATGTTGTCCACGTCTCACTGCTGGTGGTTCAATTATTAAATTAACATTCCGTAGCGCACAATCGACACTTTCTAAAATGACAAATTGAAAAAAGAAAAATTTTTTTAGCATATTAATAATTTATCAAAAAAAAAAAAAAATTATATTATAAATGTAAAGTAGAAAGAAAATTTATGCAGCTTATAAATATTTCAAGTTGATTTAAAGTTTATTTGTACAACTCAAGTTTCAATTTGTAGTCATTTAAGCCCAAAACCAAAAAATACAAATTTGGCCAAGTTGTCGCTACAGCTACAAGTTTTATTAATTGCCAAACAATCAACGCTAATTTCCGGCTTTATGGCCGCTCATTTGAAAGTCGTTTGTCAACAAATACGAAGCATAATTCAGCAACAGGAGAACAGAGCGCAAACAGCATTGTTTACAGTCATTGCAACATTGCCTAACAAGGCACTCAAAAATTTTCTTGTTGTTGTTCTTCTTGTTGTTGTTATTGTTGTTTTTTTTTTTATATCTTATTTGGGTCACATTTCATGGCGCTATACCCTTAAGAATAATGGCACATCATTTGCGGCTTTTGCATGGTCCTCAGAGACCTGTAGGACTCGCCTTCTGTTTTTTTTTTTCGGTTGAAGTAACGCTGCGTGAATCTCTCTTGAGGTAAATAAAATAAAATTGTTTTCGCTCGCATTTTTTTTTTTTTTTGCTGTTGTTTTTTTTTTTATATTATAGCAGCAAGTGGCGTTTATAAATTACCTTTGGGTTTTGTTTTGCATATACTTGCACCAGGATGAAGAGTGTGTAGAGGAACATGTCTGCATTTACTTATTATTGTTTGCAGGAATTGTCGCTTGATTTTACCAGCAGCAGCAGCAGCAGTTGCAGCAGCTTAATGTATTTACAATTGAACATATCGATAGAGCATAGAACTTTAGCTGCCAAATGTCATTGACATTAACATTTACACACGGAAATTGAAAATGAAAATATTTTGCTATATATAAGAGCGAGAGAGAGAGCGAGAGAGAGAGAGAGAGAGAGAAAAAGAGTTTGCAAGTTTTTGCTGCAAGTCAAGTAAGTGCTACAAACTCTGCTTATTGCTATTGCTATAGCTATTGCTATGAAAAAGTTTACTTGTTAGTGTTCAGCTGGTAAGTGCTGCAAGAAATCATAGCATATACGCAGTATGCAGCACTAGGAAAAAAACACCTAAGGTATGTCTATAAATCTACCACAAACAAGAGTTCAAGTACACACACATGTTTATACATATAGAAATATTGGTAGAAAGTTTAGACAAAAACTTACTCACATTTCAAATCGATTCAACTAAGTGCTGCTCGCTTACAACTTGCCTTTGCCTTGGCCGTTAGTCTCATGCGATTTGTTTACAGATATATACGATATATATGTATATAGAAACAAGAGAGCAGCGCATTGTGGTCTCCAATGCCTGAACTTACAGACACTTTGGTCAACCTCACGTCTAGCTAACAACAGCAGCATCAATGCAGCTGCATTTACTTACACTTTGCCGCTGCTTAAACTCTTTTTTTTTTTTTTTTGGTTTATTTATTATCAGATTTTTCTTTAGCTGCAGCATTTATTTACAGGGTATCTTCAAGCTTATGCTCTTACTAGTATTTACTGCAAAAACTTGTTTGTTTTTTTTCTTTGCAAATTTCTTGTTATTTGCGCACTTTCTTTTCTTTACTTTATAGGTATGAAAAAGTTTTGAATTTGTGCAGCCTCAAGAGGCATATAAAAAAAAAAAATGAGAAGAGTAAGCAATACCCTGTAACATGGCAAAAGTGGGCGTGGCAACATAGTATAAGCAGACAGCTATATATAAAATTTAGTAACTCTAACTTTGACACATTTCTAATAGTTGCAGGGTATAAAATGTAGCTTTATTTACAAGCGATCAGTATACTAAGCTAACATCAAATAGTAGCTAAAACTAAGTGAAAGGCAAATACAAATATAATAATAATAATAAAAATAATCATAATATTATATGAAAAAGACTTGAAATATGACATAGGGAAACAGTGGCAGCAATAGCAACAGGCAAAAGGTAAGCCACGAAACCTTTTTTCAGCAACAGATTGTGAAAATGATTTTGTGTTGCCGCATGAAGTAAAATGTGGACATACATATTTATCACTGCATAATCATTTGTTGACTTTGTGGAATGGGGAGGGGAAGGCGTTGAGCTATATAGTAAAATACACAATAGCGTACATATATACATGAATATGTAAGGTATATGTAAGGTATATGTAAGGTATATGTAATGTGTAAGTAATGTGTAGGTAATGTATATGTAATGTATATGCATATATGTGTATATGTGTGTGTCTGTGTGTTCCGTTGGGGAGATTTGTTTTGGTATTTAATAGGCTTTTGTTGGAAATTCAAATGAATATTGTTGCTGGCTGCTACTGCTGCCTGCTGCTACTTGGCATGTTTGTCGAGCTTGGCCAAGTCTAACGATGCCTCGCCTCGGCTAGGCAGCATATTGCAAGTTATCATGCACAGCATACAACACAAGCAGCACCAGCAGCAGGCAGACAGCAGGTAGCAAGCAGCAAAGCAGGCGTATGGCAAAACACAAGCATCAAGAGCGTCAACAGTCGGATGGCATCGAGTTGTTGAGCAGGAGTAAATGAAAGTGGGAACCAATTGCGCTAGCATGTCCCTGCTGCACATTGAGGTGTGCACAAAGACAACACCTGAGTCCTTAACAGTTTATGTTGACAGAAGCACAACAGGAATAGAAGCAGGTTGAAGTAGCAACAGCAGCAGCAGCAACAGCAGCAGCAGCACATAGACATACAAAAGCATTCTACATATAATGGAATTTCTAATAAGCGTTTGCTGGCAATTGTTCATTGAAGCTGTCGAGTACATGGTTTGGTTGGGTCAACAGCATCGAGGTAAAGCTCATAAGCAATGCCCATGCCACATGTCCCATGCCATACAGATGCAACATGTAATCGTTGTAAACGCCACTGCAGCTCATTAGTTTGCGTTACGTGATGGGAATAAACGGATGCAGTTAACAGTTAACAGTTAAGAGTTAACCATTGCACATTTGATACTACACGAAATGTGTAAATATTTGATATACAGCAGATGATTTTTTTTTTTTTTGCAATTTAAATCACGATTCAACTATGCTTTCATTGAATTCTTATGAATTATTTTGCAAATCTAAACATGAAAAATTCAACACAGAAATTTTATGCTATGAAACAATGTCTTTCGTGTTATGCCAATTAGTTTTTGTTTCATTCAATTTATTGAGAACTGACCAAGCCCCCAACAAAACTCAGCAGACATTTCATGTCTGAAAGACATCAACATCAACATCAACATAAACAAAAAGCAAAAGCAAAAGCTTCGCGTTAACATTATTTCAGAATTTGAATTTTTGTTTACTCATTCCATGGGCTTGTCACACACCATAGACACACCTTAAATGTTCTCGGACAATAACAAAGACATAGACATAGACATAGACATAGACATAGTCATAGACATAGAGAAAAAACATAATTATGTTGTTATTCGATTTATGGCTCTATGGCTCTATCTAGCAAAAATAATGTTGCAAAGCTTTATCTTGCTTCAAATATTTGCTATCCATAGTCCATAATATTTACATAAATTTATACAAATTAAAGACATTTTGGCTTTCTTATAAATTTCAACAAAATTAAATAAGCCAAATTATTATTGGCGTGCTAAAATATTCAGCAGATAATTTTAGAGCAATCTTTAATTTTTGACAGATATTTTCTATGCTAGCTAATTGATATAGTAGTTCGCTTTAGATTAAATTTGGTAGATATATATGAGTTATCATATGATCCAAATGCAGCAAGTTTTAATTGATTAAGTTGCCAAAAAAAAACAAGTTTTTCATATATGGACACAAATTTTGGTTGATTGTTCCTATGGCAGCTATATGATATAGTTGTCCGATTTGATTCAATTTTGCCAGATCTATAGAAGACATTACTAAATCTGATTCATGTCAATTTTATGTAGATAGCTTAAGAAACAAAGAAATTTTTCATACAAGGATTCGAATTTTGGTTGATAGTTCCTATGACAGCTATACGATATAGTAGTCCAATAAATTCCAAACTTGGCAGATATGTGTTATTCGTCATTTAATCCAAACTCTGATATTTTCAACTGAATATCTTAAGAAACAAAGAAGTTTTACATACTAGGATTCGAATTTTGGTTAATAATTCCTATGACAGCTATACGATATAGTGGTCCGATATATTCCAAACTTGGCAGATATGTGTTATTTGCCATTTAATCCAAACTTTAATATTTTCAACTGGATATCTTAAAAAACAAAGAAGTTTTTCCTACTAGGATTAGAATTTTGGTTAATAATTCCTATGACAGCTATACGATATAGTGGTCCGATAAATTCCAAACTTGACAGATATGTGTTATTTGTCATTTAATCCAAACTCTAATATTTTCAACTGAATATCTTTAGAAACAAAGAAGTTTTACATACTAGGATTCGAATTTTGGTTAATAATTCCTATGACAGCTATACGATATAGTGGCCCGATATATTCCAAACTTGGCAGATATGTGTTATTCATGACTTAATCCAATCTCTAATATTTTCAACTGGATATCTTTAGAAATAAAGAAGTTTTTCCTACTAGGATTAGAATTTTGGTTACTAATTCCTATGACAGCTATACGATATAGTGGTCCGATATATTCCAAACTTTGCAGATATGTGTTATTTGTCATTTAATCCAAACTCTAATATTTTCAATTGGATATCTTTAGAAACAAAGAGTTTTTTCCTACCAGGATTAGAATTTTGGTTAATAACTCCTATGACAGCTATACGATATAGTGGTCCGATATATTCCAAACTTGGCAGATATGTGTTATTTGCCATTTAATCCAAACTCTAATATTTTCAACTGGATATCTTAAAAAACAAAGAAGTTTTTCCTACTAGGATTAGAATTTTGGTTAATAATTCCTATGACAGCTATGCGATATAGTAGTCCGATAAATTCCAAACTTGGCAGATATGTGTTATTCGTCATTTAACCCAAACTCTAATATTTTCAACTGGACATCTTTAGAAACAAAGAAGTTTTTCCTAATAGGATTACAATTTTGGTTAATAATTCCTATGACAGCTATAGGATATAGTAGTCCAATAAATTCCAGAACTTGAAACTTATATGTTAATCTTTATTTAAATTTTAATTCGATATCTTTACAAACAAAGAATTTTTACATACTAGGATTAGAATTTTGGTTACTAATTCCTATGACAGCTATAGGATATAGTAGCCCAATAAATTCCAGAACTTGAAATTTATATGTTAATCTTTATTTGACTCGAACTCTTTACAAACAAAGAAGTTTTACATACTTGGATTCGAGTTTTGGTAAATTGTTCCTAGGATAGCTATACGATAAAGTAGTCCGATAAATTCCAAACTAGGCAGATATATGTTAACCGTCATTTCACTCAAAGTATAATAAATTCCATTGGATATCTTAAAAATCAAAGAAGTTTTTCATACTAGAATTCGTATTTTGGTTAATAATTCCTATGACAGCTATAGGATATAGTAGTCCAATAAATTCCAGAACTTGGAATTTATACGTTAATCTTTATTTAAATTTTAATTCGATATCTTTACCAACAAAGAAGTTTTACATACTAGGATTCGAATTTTGGTTGATAGTTCCTATGACAGCTTTAATATATGGTAGTCCGATAAATTCCAAACTTGACAGATATATGTTATTCGTCATTTAACTCAAACTCTACAAATTTCAATTGGATAGCTTAAGCAAGAAAGAAGATTTTCATACTAGAATTCGAATTTTGGTTAATAATTCCTATGACAGCTATATGATATGGTTGTCCGATCCGTTTCGTTCCGCCTTATATACAATTTGGATCAATAAAAATTAAAGTATGCCAAATTTCTTTAAGTAAGCTTTACAACTTAAAGAAATAGACATGCTGCTAATGCTGAATAAGAATATATATGTTTTATATGGTCAGCAATGCCACATTACGAAGTTCATGTCCTTTTCAAGAGTAAATAAATGTTATTAAATATGAAAAGTATAATATATTTTTTTTTTGCTGTGCTGCAAAGTTAATAAATCGAACTTGAAAAAAAAAAATAATAATTTATTAGGTGTCTGTTGCAAAGGAAAAATCGAAGCAGAACTTGGCAAAGGCGACACTCGCGATAAATAAACAAGAAATGATAATAAATGCGTTAAATGGAAAAATAATATATATATATATATAATATAAAGTATAATCTAAATGTTGTGCTTTATGAGTAGTTTTGTGAGTGGATAACGTTTATCATAATGATGATGATGATGATGATGATGATGTTGAGATAATAATGTGCCATAATACAAGCTGGCATCGCACAATTCTCATGTTGCTCGTTTGCCGTTTTGTCTCACGACAGTCCTTTCTGCACAGAAGCACTAAGCAAATAAAACAAAAAGGATAACAGCGTAAATATTGTGAAGCAGCCAAGGGATCTGTACACACACACACACACAGACACACAGAGAGAGACACACTGAGTAAGAGAGTGAAATACAGACACCTTTACATATAATAACTGTGCATAAACATTTGTATATATAAGTAGTTGAACCAGCTTGTAGTTAAATCTGTCACTGCATTCATAGAGCATGCTTATTTCTGTGCTTCAGTTTCTCAGTCTATCAGTTTCTCAGTGTCGCAGTTCACAGCTCTTCAGTTTTCATATGCTTTGCTTTGCTTTATTTTTCTTTTTTTTTTAGGCAGCTGTTGAAGTATACAAACTGTACCACAAGCTAAAGCTGTATACATGGGGAGGGGGGGACTAAGGCTTAGCTTTATCTCTCTCTCTCTCTTGCAGTCTTTGTATAACGGTCAACACTTGTCGCCATGCATTTGTACGACTCAATTGGGGCAAAAGCTACATAGCAAACATTTTGTTATCTCAGCAACAGCATCGATGGCGATTTTAGTTTCAATTCTGCCTTTCTCTCTCTCATTGCTTTTTCTTCATGTTGCTCTCTCTCTCTCTCTTTACACTTTTATGTTTGTATGTGCCGTTGTTTTCATTTTTTTTTTTCATTTTCTTCGTTTTTGCCATTTATTTTTCCATTTGCAGTCAGGCAGCGCGAGCTCTTATCTTTCATAGAACATCGCGAACTGCTTGTAAATATCATTCATAGACTGACACTAATGGCACTTTTGACCATTTTCTATTTCAACTCGAACTATAACTGTAACTGTAACTGTAAATGTCGCTGCCCACTTTGAGCCACAAAACAAGCGCGTAAAGCCAACAGCCAGCAGCTAACAGCTAACAGCCAACGGGGCGCTTAACGTGTAACGTGTAACGTTTGCAAGCAACATAAGCAGCCAAAGTCAGGTCAACGATACGACGATACATTGCTGCAATAATGCGAAAATCTCATTTCAAATTTACTTTGTCTTTATTATTTTTTTTATATACGCTACTGCTAAGTGTATATTAATTATGATCTTAGCTTTGTGACACATAGTTGAAAGCATATTAAATACTATATATAAAATATATATTCTTGTGCAGCATTAAAATCGGCATGCAACTCTGTGGGTTAGCCTGAAAGTCTTAAGGCTATATGCATGAAATTTGGCACAGTTACTTTAAATTACACATACATATGTCAGAATGAGCGAGATCGTACAACTATATCATATAGCTGCCATAGGAACGCTCGGTCAAAAATCCAGTCCTTGTATGAACAACTTTTTGGTTTGATAAGCTATCAGGCTTAAACTTACAGGATTTAAGTTAAAGCACAACTGAAACTTCTCACATCAGTTTGGATCAAAACGCTCAACTATATCATATAGCTGCCATAAAAAGGATTGCTCCAAAATTGTATACTTGTATGAAATACTTTTTTGTTTGCTAAGCTTTCCAGCTGAAACTAACAGGATTTTAGTTAAGGGATGATTTATGCATCTCTTTCAAATTTTATTGAAATCGGCTAACTATATCATATAGCTGTCATGGAAAGGATTGCTCCAAAATTGCATACTTCTACTGAATAAATTTTTGTTTTACAAGCTAACTAGCTGAAACTAACAGGATTTGCGTTAAGAGATGGTTTATATATTCCTACCAAATTTTGTCCAAATCGGATCACTATATCATATAGCTGTCATAGGAAGGGTCAATAAAAAATCGAGTCTCTATATGAAATACTTTTTTGTTTGATAAGCTATCCGGCTTAAACTTACAGGATTTAAGTTAAAGCACGACTGAAACTTCTCACATCAGTTTGGATCAAAACGCTCAACTATATCATATAGCTGCCATAAAAAGGATTGCTCCAAAATTGTATACTTGTATGAAATACTTTTTTGTTTGCTAAGCTTTCCAGCTGAAACTAACAGGATTTTAGTTAAGGGATGATTTATGCATCTCTTTCAAATTTTATTGAAATCGGCTAACTATATCATATAGCTGTCATGGAAAGGATTGCTCCAAAATTGCATACTTCTACTGAATAAATTTTTGTTTTACAAGCTAACTAGCTGAAACTAACAGGATTTGCGTTAAGAGATGGTTTATATATTCCTACCAAATTTTGTCCAAATCGGATCACTATATCATATAGCTGTCATAGGAAGGGTCAATAAAAAATCGAGTCTCTATATGAAATACTTTTTTGTTTGCTAAGCTATCCGACTAAAACTTATAGCATTTGAGTTAAAGGACGACTTATACATCCCTGTTAAATTTTATTCAAATCGGACAATTATATAGTATAGTTGCCATAGGATTAATTGCTCCAAAATTAATTCTTTGTATGAAAAACTTTTTTGTTTGTTGAATCATACGGCCAAAACTTTCAGGATATTAATTAAGGAGGAATTTTATATCAATTTTATATCATCTTTGCTTCAAATTGGACAACTATATATTATAGTCAACAATCTATAGAAAAATTTTTGGGCTGAGGTATTTTTCTTTGCAGCTTGCAAGTGTATGAAATCTTCGGAGTGCCACAGTTAAAGTAACTTTTGCTTTCTTATAGTATATTTTTTTTCTATATGCTTCCCAGTTCATTAATTGAACACACACACACATATACACACACAGCAAGCTTGAATTATAATGCTATAGATTATGCAGTAAATTTCTGTCGCAAAAAATTTTATAATTAGAAATGTTATGACAAACTATAAAAAATAAAATAAAATAATGTTTTGTAATCGAAAAGCAATTTGCCACATTGAAATATAGTTTGCATGAAAAGTTCTAATGAGTTTTCAAAGCTCTTTTGCTAAAATATTATTTGCTCATTATAGTTTATTATGTTGCACAGTTGCATAGTTGAATTATAGCCAAAAAAAAAAATTGTAGCAAAATATGAGCTAAGCATAATGTCAATGACAATGCTTGACAATTTTATTTTTATTTTTATTTTTTTTTTGGGGGATGATAACTAACAGCAGTGACTGTGACTTGTTGGCCAATGGCAAAATATTAATTTCATTTCACATTTTCTGTGCACTTTTTGTGCTTTTGTGATTTATGTTTCAATTGATGTTGCACGCTTTTGTCATTGTTTATTTGTTTGTTTGTTTGTTTTGTTTTTTCTGTTTGTCTATTTATGCAGAGAATGATAAAAAGCGCAGTCGCTAAGCATTTACACTGGCCAACAAACAAAAAACAGTGAAATTTTAATTAAGTTATAGAAATGTGAACAGACACAAATGCAAAATAAACAAAATGTATGAATGAGACAGACAGAGAAAGAGAGAGAGAGAGATAGTAGCAGTGAATATGCCATGATCAATGATTGCATTTTGCTGGACGCTACGCTGCGTACTGTTTGCCAACTTTTGCAGCATACTTTGCATTTGTATGTTGTTGCTGCTGTTGTCACTGTTGCTGTTGCTGTTTTTGTTGTTGGCATTTCTAAATTACACTCGAAATTTATCCTGCAGCCTTATTAGTTATTTACGTTATGAGTATGTCTGTGTGTGTGTGTCTCTCTCTCTCTCTGTCTCTCTCTCTCTCTGTGTATAAATGTGTTTATGCATACGCTCTGGCAACATTTATGCAGCTGTATTTGCTATTGTTGCACTGTATGCTTTTTGTTTTAGCATTGTTGTTGTTGCTGTTGTTGCCTCTAGCTCTTCTCTAGCTCTACTGACTGTGCCACATAGCCACACACAGCCTCTCAGCGCCTCTGCTTACCACACAATGTTTCAGATTTATAGCCCGCAGTAGTTTTCACTGTGTTTTTGCCTTTGTTTTTCACTTTATTTTACTCGCTGTGTGTCTGTGTGTGTTTCTCTCTCTCTCTCTGTGTGTGTGTGTGTGTGAGTGTATTTTGCAATTGTTAAAAGTTTACGGCGTTTTTGCTACGGCTGTTGCATTTCGCACACGGTTTGCACTTGGACACTGCGTTTATTTTTGTTGCATATTTATTTGGTTGCGCAATGCAATGCAATGCGAGTGGCAAATGCGAGTGGCAAGCAAAACATTTTTGCGTGCCAGTTGCCATTTTGTCGTTGTGATTTTGTTTTCGCTTTCTCTTCATCTTGTTTTCTTTTTTTTTGTTATTTATTTTTACGTTTTTTTTTTGTTTTTTTTTGTTGTTTTGTTTTATTCATTGCTGTTGCAGCTTAATTAAACGTGAAATATTGAATTTCCAGATGGTTGAGTATAAAAGTGTGACTACATACGCAACCAACACACACACACACACCCATATACACATATACATACATACAGCTGTATATATGAATATTCAAATGGTAATTCAGCGTAAATATTAGAAGAGTCATGTGGCATGAGAAGAGAAGAGAAGCGAAGAGAAGAGATCAGCGCAGAGCAGAGAAATTTATATTGATGATATTTTTGATTTAATTAAATCTCAATAAATATTTGTTGCCAAGGTTTGCTGCCTCGCCTCCAAATGCCTTTAGATTTATTTCATTTTTTTTTGTTGTTGATAATTTAACTAGCATGCATGCAACATGTGCTGCAACATGAAATTCCTTAAGTTACGTGCCACAATTCTAATACTAATTGGCCAAATTATTTCAACTATTTAGTTAAGCTTACGCATACAGTTATTTTTAGCAGCATCTTGGCCATGGGAAGGAAGAGGCGGTTGGCCAGCAGCACTCTTTGCCGCACTTGCCGCAGACTCGCCATATTTACGCACAACATTCCGACGTTGCCAAATTGCGCTAATGATAAATAAATTATGTGATGGCAGCCACACATAAACGAATGTTACTCCAAGCCCCAATGTCCCTGCCACTGCCACTGCCACTGCCACAGGCACAGCCCACAGCAGGCAACCACAAACAGAAAATAAATAAACTCGGTGGCAATGTCGAAAGATAAGTATGTGTCCCGTTGCCCCTCAGCACATTAAGGCACATTGCCACTGTATCTCTGCCTCTGTGTCTCTGTGTGGGCGGAGTATATATGTATGTATGTGTGGCAAGTACATTTAGTAGAACTTAAAGCAAAAGCTGAAACTCGTTAATAAAGAAAATCTGTTGCTAATGCACAATATAAGTTAATTATGGCCGCAACAACAACAGCAACAAACGATGACGACAACAATAAAAAAAAACTTTTCAAAGCAAATTTTTGTTTTTTTTTTTTTTTATAAAAATTTAAGTTGACATTCAAGCTGGGAAAAAGTTTTGCTTTGTACTGATTTTTATTTAAACTGTTACTAATACAGTGCATGCTAAATGTGCTTGTGCTGCAGCGATAATTGCAAATTCCACTGGCAAAAACATAAATAAACAAATCTGCTAGCCAAAAAAAAAACAAGAATAACAGAATAACAAAACCAAAACAATAAAAACAAAAATTTAGATACAAATCCCCAAAAAGTTAGCTGCATGCTGCGGCTCATAGCAGCAGAAACATAAATACAATAACAACGAAAACAGCAACAACAACAACAACAATAAGAACAACAATAGATTACAAATTGCATTAATAATAAACAAACATAGACCACAAATATAACAACGCCCCCAAACCCCAAACCCTTGCTCCTCTCTTCCAACATGCATGCAACAACATAAATCCCAATAGATTGTGAGCCTCAACATTTATGCAATTTCAGCATTTTTGCATGCAATGCATAATTTTTGGCATACATCGTGGTGCTTGCCAAAAAATTTATCATCGCCAGCAATTTGAAATTCACGCCACGGCATTTTGCTATTTTACTCAATGCCGGTGAAAAAAAATGTTGGCGTATTTTATTTTGTAATTTGTTAGCCGCATGTCAATATTATTTTGCAATTAAAATTTAATAATATTTGCTAACAGCATTTTCAACTGTCATTCGATTTTTCTATTTTACTCATTTTACTCAGATTGCTTTTGTATACACACACACACACACATACACACATTGCGATCCCCCTTTGATTTTTATGCTGTGACATCAACTAATCGCTGAAATAGTTATACAATTGCATAGAAATATATTGACATATTTTATATACATATAGAAAAAGAAAAATATAGATAGGCACAGAGAAAAATAGAGAGAGGTAGAGACAGAGAGAGGAAGAGACAAAGAGAGAGAGGGAGATATGCAAGTCAATGAGCAATGCGTATATTTAATGTGTTTGATGGCATAGAATTTGATGTCAAATTGCAGCTAATTATTTTGCGATTTTCTGCTTATCAATTTCAAGCTGGCAACGTAATGTTTAGAATTTGAATAAATAAAAAAATATATATATTATTTATAAATATATTATTTTTATATATATTAAATTATAAATTCTAAAAAAAAATTGATTTAAATTTTTTTGTACAAAAAAAAGAATAAAAAAAAAAATAACAAAAAAATAAATTAATTTTTATAAATTTATAATAATTTAATAAAAAATTAAAACAAAACTCAACTGAATAAATAAATTTATTTAATTATAAACTAGCAATAATAAGAAAAAAAAAAAAAATTATATTAATAAATAATTTGGTTTTTATGTGTTTAGAAACAATTTATAAATTATTTCTAAACACATAAAAACCAAATTATTTATTAATATAATTTTTTTTTTTTTTCTTATTATTGCTATTAATTTAAATAAATAAACAATTTTTAAATTATTTCCAAACACATAAAAGCAAATTATTTATTAACATAATTTATTATTTTTTCTTATTATTGCTTTTAATTTAATTATTAAATTTTGGGATAATTTCTTTTTGCCTAAACAGATCAAAATCAAATTTTTTTTAAATAATTTTTAAAAACATGAAAAGCTAATTATTTGGTTATTATTATAAAAAAAAAGTTATTATTTTAGTCAATTTAAATTAATTAATTAAATTAAATTATTTAATTTCCCATTATTTTTTTTTAAATAAACGAAAAAAATGTTTTTTTTTAATAATTGATCAAATTTATTTATTTTAAATAATTATTTGTTTATTATTAGAAAAAAAATATTATTATTATTTTAGTCAATTTAAATTAATTAATTAAATTAAATTATTTAATTTCTCATTATTTTTTCTATATAAAAAGAAAAAATCTTTTTTTTTTAATAATTGATAAAATTTATTTATTTTAAATAATTAAAAAAAAAATAAAATAAAATATAATTTTTTATTATTATATTATTATTACATATTACAAAAATAATTCCTTAACTTTAAATCCAAATTTTTAATGAAATAAATTAAATTAAAAAAACATTTATTGTGTTTATCCATGAGGATAATTCTTTAATAATAATTATTTAAAAAAAAAATATAAATTTTTTTTCATATTGAAAAAACAAATCAAAATCTAATAATTCTTAAAATTGAATTTTTAAATAAAATAAATTAAATGAAAAGTTTATTTTGTTACCAGGATTTTCTTTTAAATTCACATAAAATTCAAAATGTGTCTGCCACATTGTCAGCATGGAATTAGAATTAATTATTTATATAGAATGTTTTATTAGTCAACGTAGCAGTCAGAGTTGCATGCTACAAGCTGCAAGCGGCAAACCTCAATCAATGTTCTCAAGTATTTCTATTAATATGAAAACACATTTTGTATAGTAGTTTTGTACCCATTATATGCATTTTAATACCAAGCAGCTTTTTCATCCATTATGCAGCTGAACTAGTACACTTTGAATAGTTTACTAAAGCTGCATGCTGAAATTCTTTGGTTTGCATCGTTGATAATGCGCTTTAGAGTGATTCTCACCTTTCACAATGTGAAATATCTAAGTTAAACAGAACACACAAATCTCAGATGGAGATGGAGTTTCTTCTAACTCTTAGTGTGTATTGTTTGCCTTCCCAGCCATTGATTTATAGCATATACGAAAATGTCGCTGTCCAAGCAGACTATAATACTATTGAGAAGAGAGAGAGAGAGAGAGAGGGGGAGTGTGAGAAAGAGTTGTCAATACTATGGTCCTTAAGCTCTTCATTAGCGACCACAGTGCTGGCATTCAATGCATTGACAAAACAACAGCAGTATATGAGCAGCAAGCAGACAAGGATTGAAAGGTGGCATGCAGCGTCGTCATTGTGCGGCACGATATAGCGGAAGAGTGCCATTAAAAACTTTATACAAGCATTTAGCATCAACATTAACAGCAGCAGCAGCAGTAGCAGCAAGAGCAACAGCTACTGCAGCATCACTTTGCTTTCGTTTTGTATTTCGATTTCAACGGAATGTCATTGACATTCGAATTGCTCTGCTGCTGCGCTGCTATCTAACACTTTTATATCTTCGCTAGCAAAGCGATCAATGCTTGGGCTGCTTGCATCGCATATGTGATTGCCTGTCATGGCAGTGTGAAACTCTTGGTGTTGCCACCCTCTTGTACCACACACTGGCACTGTCAATCCTTATAATGGTTTTGCTTGCACTTTTATGTCACACTCGCATTCAAGTTGCATTACGCCTTTTCAAGTGGACACAATTTGTTATTGTTATTGTTGTTGTTGTTGTTGCTATTGCTGCTGCTCTTGTTACTTACATTTTATTGTAGAGCTAAAGTGTTGTTCTTTCAAATGTCATTTACTGCTACTTTAACACTTAATGTTTTTTTTTATTTCCTATAACAAAATTTATGTTGGGGGAAGCTGCATAATTTATTGTTAAACTTATAGCTAAAAGTAGTGTATACAAAAGTCGTATCAAAACTTACCCAAAGATGTTAGCAATAATATCAATGATATTGCAAGCAAAATCCATAGCGAGCTGCCTGTCACTTGGGCGGTCGACAGATTGTGTCGGCATTCCTTTAGCGACTGTCTTCGACTAGATTTGGCAGACAAGCCAAAGCTGTTGCACTTGCTGCTGCTGTTGTTGGGCAGTTGCCACAATAATAACATGTTGAGGGTGGGGCTATCACTTTTACTTGCCACAGACTGGCAACATTTGCGGCACATTCAATAAACACTTCAACTATAACACGCCGCGCCGTCTGTCAAGTGTCTAAAGGCGCGCGGAGTAAGAAAAAAAACTAGACTAGAAAATATACGCGATAGTCTTAATGCTTGCGTTTGCCAACAGCAAATTTGTGCAACAGCCACATGCAGCGTTCGAGCACTCGAAAATCTTTTATAATTACAAAATCAGCGTTGCGCTTTGTTGTTGTTGTTTACGTTGTTGTTGTCTTTGTTGTTGTTGCTGTTGTTATTCTCAGTACAATTTGCATTTGATTTGTATTTTTCAAATTTGCACATTTTTGTTTCGTTCACAATTTGAGTTTTTCAGCTTTTTATTTTTTACTGCTGCCTGCATATCAATTTCCGGCT
>JBAMBR010001899.1:0-11309 GCA_037044475.1 Zaprionus obscuricornis
TGTTAAAGGCTTATACTAGCATATCGATTGATTTTCGTTTCAAAACCGTTGAACCCAACGGTCTATTGGTATTTAATGGCGGTAGGCGTAATGACTTTGTAGCCGTTGAGCTTGTAAATGGACATATTCATTATACTTTTGATCTGGGCGATGGTCCTGTCACAATGCGTGATAAGTCTCGCATACATATGAATGATAATCGTTGGCATCAAGTCAGCATACGTCGACCAGGACCCAAAACACATACACTTACTGTCGATGATTCCTTTGAGATTATTACATTGACTGGTAATAATATGCACTTGGAATTGGCGGGTATACTTTATGTTGGTGGCGTATTTAAGGATATGTATTCTAAGTTGCCAGCATCGATCTCATCACGTTCTGGATTTGAAGGTTGTTTGGCATCGTTGGATTTAGGAGATGCTTCACCATCACTTACCAATGATGCTGTTGTGCCTAGCTCATTGGTTGTCAGCGGCTGTGAGGGACCCACAAAATGCAGTCAGAATGCGTGTGCAAATCGTGGACTATGTGTGCAGCAATGGAATGCCTATGCCTGTGAATGCGATATGACATCCTATACAGGACCAACATGTTATGATGGTGAGTGAGAGAGCGAAGAGAAAGAAGAAAATTGATATTTCTAATATTTAATAATTTTTATAGAATCCATTGCCTATGAGTTTGGCAATAACAAGGGCATGGTACAGTATAACTATCCGGAGAATTCCCAAGCAGACACTGAGGAAGATAATATTGCATTGGGTTTCATTACGACCAAGCCAGATGCAGTACTATTACGTATTGAAAGTGCCACCACACAGGATTATATGGAATTGGAAATAGTTGAAGGTAATATCTTTATGGTATACAATATTGGAAGTGTGGATTTGCCATTAGGTGAAATTGGCACCAAGGTCAATGATAATGCCTATCATGTGGTGCGTTTCTCGCGTAAGGGAGGCAATGCAACACTTCAATTGGATGATTATAATGTACAGGCGCTTACACCACAAGGTTAGTACTATACTGGGTAATACTGGAAATATTTAAGCTTAAATCATAATATAATTTTTTTTTAGGACATCACTCGACCGTTTTTAATACCATGTCGAATGTACAAGTTGGCGGTAAAGTTAGTCGTAACGGACGCACTAGGATCGAGCGTCCGTTTGCCGGTGTCATTGCCGGTTTGTCGGTGAACAAGCTGCGCATTTTGGATTTGGCCGTTGAGCGTGATCCTCATATCAGCATTCGTGGAGATGTTCAATTGGTAACTGGAGTATTAGATAGAAATGATCTGCAGAGAATGCAGCAGGTTAGGGAATTTGATTTGAAATTTTATTTGAATTCCTCTCTCTCTCTCTCTCAACTTACAACTTTCCAAGTATTTTTCTTCATCGTATTCAAAAAAAAAAAAAAATCAATACCAAAAATTTATTCAAAATTCTTTCTTTAATCAATCAAACAATTCTAACAATCTTAATATTAAATCTTTTTTAAAAAAAAATAAAATATATATATATTAATATCGTAAATTTTAATCAGCTTCATACGTTAATATATAATATAACAAGATATATGGAACCTTTTTTCCCCCCAAATGCAGATTTGATTTTGCACCAAACACATTTTTTTTGTACAGTCTTTTACACACTGTCACCTATATAAATACGTCCACGTCCAACTTTTATACTGAACCTGCCTATAATCGAATAAAGTCTTCAAATGCGGGGAAATTTGGTTCAACATTTCGATAATAATAACAATAATTAAAATTAAAAAAAATCTTTAAAAAAAAAAAAATATCTAGCTAATAAATGTATAAATTAGTGTAAATGCGAATTTATTTTTGAATTTAAGTTAATGATTTAAAAATTTGTTTAATACTTACAATTTCAATGATTTATTTTTATTATATATATTTTTTTTTTTTCTATCAGTGACGTAATACGCTTTTAACCAGCACCAGCAAAATAATCCCATCCAAAAAAAAAAAAAAAACTAACCACAGCTAAATGATATTTGATTCTTTGACGCACAGCATAAGCAATAATAATTCAGATTGTGAATATGCATACAATATATATATATATATTAATTATATTTGCCAGCAATAATAAACATAAATACATATACATATGTCAACATGCATACATATACTTATACATATACATATACATATATATATATATGTATATATATATATTGTACTTACAGTAAGTTTTATTATTTCGTTTTGCACCTGTAACTTTATACTCTATAGTAAACGTAATTGAAGTCAGTTTTGAGCGCACTAATGCTGCATGACTCTACACATTATTTAGCTAACACATACACTTAGACAATTAAACACACACACACACACACTCGCATATATAGAAATTATATATAAAAAGAAATTATTTCAAATAATTTTTCCAATTAATTTCTCAGTGAAAACTCAAAAACATGCAAAACTCAAGGTTGAATTCAAATTAAAAATATAAAAAAATAATTTCAAAAATTAATTTTTGACAATTTTAACTGCAATTAAAATTGCAAATAATTAAATTTCATTTTATTCATAAAATAATAATAAATTTCTATTGCAAGTTCTACAACAATTTTAAAATTAAAAATTCCAAATAATTCTAGTAAATTTTTTCAAGAATTTTCTCTCTCTCAATTTCTAATAATAAGTAAATTCTATGACAAAGGGAATGACAAATAGCTAGATTTTTTTATATAAATAGTATTTAATTTAAAAAAAAATAAATAAATTTCTAATAATTTCTGATAAACTCAAAAACATGCAAAATCAAATTGAAATCAAATTAAAAATATAAAAAAAATAATTTTAGAAAATAATTTTTGACAATTTTAACTGCAATTAAAATTGCAATTAATTAAATTTCATTTTATTCATAAAATAATAATAATAAATTTATATTGCAAATTCTACAACAATTTTGAAATTAAAAATTCCAAATAATTCTAGTAAATTTTCCAAGAATTTTTCTCTATACATTTTTAATAATTTCTGCTAATTCTAATAATTGTCAAGGCATGTCAAAACTCAAAAACATGCAAAATAAAATTAAAATCAAATTAAAAATGTAAAAAAATAAATTTCAAAAATTAATTTTTGACAATTTTAACTGCATTTAAAATTGCAATTAATTAAATTTCAATTTATTCATAAAAATAATAATAAATTTCTATTGCAAATTCTACAACAATTTTGAAATTGAAAATTCCAAATAATTCTAATAATTTTTTTCAAGAATTTTTCTGTCTCAATTTCTAATAATAAGTAAATTCTATGACGAAGGGAATAACAGATAGCTAGATTTTGTATATAAACATTATTTAATTTAAAAAAAAAATAAATAAATTTCTAATAATTTCTGATAATTCTAATAATTGTCAAGCCATGTCAAAACTCAAAAACATGCAAAATCAAATAGAAATCAAATTAAAAATATAAAAAAAAAAAATTATAGAAAATAATTTTTGACAATTTTAACTGCAATTAAAATTGCAATTAATTAAATTTCATTTTATTCATAAAATAATAATAAATTTTTATTGCAAATTCTTTAACAATTATGAAATTAAAAATTCCAAATAATTCTAATAAATTTTTTCAAGAATTTTCTCTCTCTCAATTTCTAATAATAAGTAAATTCTATGACGAAGAGAATGACAGATAGCTAGATTTTTTATATAAACAATATATAAATAAATTTCTAATAATTTCTGATAATTCTAATAATTGTCAAGGCACACACAAACATACATAATGCAACTTATACAACATATTACAACGTAACAATTAACAATCACATAAATATACTAAAAAAACATACTACAATAAACGCTTGGCCAGTTGGGCACCAGATCAACTGAAGTAAAATTAGACTTTGAATTCTACTCGACAGACACCAGCTAGCGGTTATCCGGGTGCCATTGATGATTTAATATTCTCTGGTGCTGGATCCGGTTGTCGTGGCGATGATGAAGATGAATGTACACCACCATTTGAATCTGGCAGTGGAGATGATCTTATTACACCTGTCTATGTGCCACCAACAAAACAAACAACAACAACACAGCAAGGCAATAGTCTTGGTATTGATCGTAATAATAATAATACGGGTACAAATAATAATGGTACAGAACGTGCCTGTGATGATGAGGATTGTGTACATGGATCTGGTGATTATGGTGAAACAACAGAACAATTCACATCGACAAGCACGGCCAAGGGTGCAGGTGAGTTTTTCAAATTTTATTATTTATAATTTTATTTTTCGTTTTTTCGTTTTTGTTGCCAATGTGTGGTGTCATTTTGTCATTGACATTTGCATCGCAAACTACACACATATATATACACACAGAGACATATATAGAAAGAAAACTAAATATACAAACACAAGCACAACAACAGCAATAACAACAACAGCATCATTTTCAAAACATTTCGTCTAGCTAGTGTCGAGTAATAGTAATAAAAAATAATTCAATAATAAATAAATAAGTAGAAATAGTTTTTCAAATGCTGGCATACATACAATACATATATATATGTATATATATATATATAATATATAACTGTATAGTT
Source organism: Zaprionus obscuricornis (assembly GCA_037044475.1). Taxonomy (NCBI): domain Eukaryota; kingdom Metazoa; phylum Arthropoda; class Insecta; order Diptera; family Drosophilidae; genus Zaprionus; species Zaprionus obscuricornis. The sequence continues at coordinate 4,610 of JBAMBR010001899.1, forward strand.
GTATATATGTATTTGCCTTGTTAAGCTGCTTTTTGTTTTATTTTAGTCTCGCTCAGCTCTTACTTATTCTTGTTTCTCTGGGTTGATTTTAGCGCGCGCCGCAAAGTATGCAAAGCTTTTTTTTTTGTTCAATGCTTTCAAAGTTGCATATAACTAGCAAGCAATATATATATATATATATATATATAGACATATAGCTGCGTTTATACATACATAGTTATATATATACTCTAGAAAAAGAAAAAAAGAAAAATAAATAAACAAATGCCACAATATTCTCACAGTCCACAGACATTTGATCAGCCTTCGCCAAAAAAAAAAAAGAAAAAAACAACAAACTTTCAGTCTTCAGTTTCCTCCCCTCGCAATCAAAAATCAATTTCACATAGCAAAAAAAAAAAAAAATCAACAAAAAAAAAAAAAACAAAAGTTCGTATCATATTCAGCCTTCAAACTTTCAACCTTCAACCTTCAGCTCAGCGCTCATACATTCAGTTGTTGATGATGCTTCTAATTTGAACTGACAATGAGTACGCCTTATGTGTCTCTTTCAGAATGTGAACACATCTTCATATTTCTGACTGTGATTGCGCCTTGGATACTCTGTAAATTAATATAAATGTTGAAAAAGAAAACTATTATATATATATATATAACTTACTATGTTTATGTTTATGCAATGCACATAGACTAAGACTAAAATACTGCGTATTTAGGCAGATGATAAAAAAAAGAAAAAAAAAATGATAAAAATGTTAATATGATATATATGAAATATATACAACAACTGTATATAACTAATTGAGCAATACCACCAACCAAAAAAAATAAAATAAAAAAGCAACAACAACAAAGAGTATTATAACAAACTACAACAACAATAACAACAAAGTACTACAACAACAACAACAACTACACAGCGATCATTAGCGTTTTGAGTAGGCTGAAATATATATAAAAAAAAAATAATGGATGCATAACTGTTAAATGTTGGAGATAAAGAAGCAGCAGATGAGCCAGCAGCAGCAGCAGGCACTGATCATGTGCTTATAGAGTATATATTAACTATATCATATATATATATATATGTATATGTTTATGTAATGATGAAAGTATATTTATTTTTATTTTTAATTAATTTTTTTTTAATTTTTTGCTGCATAGTTTATTGACATATGCAACATCTATTAGCTTAACCCAAAAACAAAAATTTAAAAAAAAAAAAAAAAAACACAGACACATATCTATAACTATATATATCTTACTATATATAATATATATATATATATTTATGTGTATTATGTATTATGTATTCCAAGTGTACATATCAACCAATCGTCAATGCACAGCATTATACTTTCAAATAACAATTTAAATTAAATAAAATTAAAGCTCTCTTTAACTTTATGTTCAATAAACTTTAAAATGCAATTGCCATGCGGCATTAACAATGTATTTTTTGTATATTTTTATGTGGGCAGTGCACAATACACACACACACACACACATATATATGCACTGGCACACACAGACACAAGCAATATTTATTATTATTGTGCAAATATAAAAACATTCAAATAAAAAAAAATCATTACAGAGTCTAATAATGAGCTGGTCACCGCAACAACAACTGGACGCAGTGAGCTTACCACTGAGCAGCAGCATAGCAGCAGCAGTAGTAGTAGCAGCAGCATTGGCAGCAGCACTGTTAACTATGTGACAACAATGTCAAGTGCCGCTGGCAGCAGTACATCTAGCAGTCATCCTAGCAGTACTAGCAGTATAACTAGCACATCAACACAACGCAGTACAAGCAGCCCTACAACAACAACAACAACAGCAAAAGCAACAACAACCACAACAACAACAAGCAGCAGCACAACAGCAATACCAGAGTTACGCACCACAGTAACTGAACGTGAAACAACACAAGATATTTATGTAGCTATTGGTGGTGGTCTTGGCGGTGCTGGTAATCGTGATCATGAACGTATACAATTACCAGATGATCATCAAATGATACCATTACCACCACCAATGCCACCACAACCAAGAAACAGCGTCAAATTAGCAATAAAAAAAAAAAACTCGTGATGTAAACGATCCGAAACCATATTAAAAAAAAATAAAAAAAATATTATATATATATATGCCATAAATATTAAAGAAATATAAATAATAAAAAAAAATATATATATAAATATATTTATTTAGCAAAACTCATAACGTTAATTAGACACAATGAAAAAAAAAAACAAAGATAAAAAATAAATAAAAATAAAATGTGTACAAAAATGACGGAAGGATAATAAGCGAAGCCCGCACGGATTAGTTTGTTATGGCAATAAACAAAATATACAAACAAACAAACAAACAAAAAAAAAAGAAAACATAGACACAACACACACACAAATACAAGTAAAAATACTTTAGCTGCATATGCATTAAGTTTTAAAGGCAAAAAAAAAATAAATAAAAAAAATAAAAAATAAATTATGCCTAAGAAATTCTAGCTTCAAACTCAAGACTTGCTATAAAGAAAAAAAATATATATAAAAAAAAAAAATAATAATATATATAAAATATAATATAAAATAAAAGAAAGAGAATGAGAATGAGAAAAAAAAACTTGAAAAATGCAGCGCGTTTAAGCATATAAACTATATATATAAATAAATAAATAATATATAAATAATATATATATAAACTATATACAAATATATTATCATTATGTTATAGTTAATTATGCCACTAGCCAATCAAATATAAATTTGTGTAAAATATTTCGTTCTAAATACAATTCGAATATTTCGAAATATTTGCTATATATGAAAATATATATATATCTTCTATATATATATATATATATATTTGCCAGAGCAGAGAAAAAAAATAAAGTAAAAAAAAAAAAAAATATTTTCCCCAAAAATTTATGCAAAAATATTTTATTTCTATTTGCAAAATTAATTCGTAAATTTTTTTTTTGAAATTTAAAATTTTGAATTCATGTTCTGCAAGCGTAAAAAAAATATTTTTGCATAAATTTTTGGGGAAAATATTTTTTTTTTTTTTTACTTTATTTTTTTTCTCTGCTCTGGCAAATATATATATATATATATATAGAAGATATATATATATTTTCATATATAGCAAATATTTCGAAATATTCGAATTGTATTTAGAACGAAATATTTTACACAAATTTATATTTGATTGGCTAGTGGCATAATTAACTATAACATAATGATAATATATTTGTATATAGTTTATATATATATTATTTATATATTATTTATTTATTTATATATATAGTTTATATGCTTAAACGCGCTGCATTTTTCAAGTTTTTTTTTCTCATTCTCATTCTCTTTCTTTTATTTTATATTATATTTTATATATATTATTATTTTTTTTTTTTATATATATTTTTTTTCTTTATAGCAAGTCTTGAGTTTGAAGCTAGAATTTCTTAGGCATAATTTATTTTTTATTTTTTTTATTTATTTTTTTTTTGCCTTTAAAACTTAATGCATATGCAGCTAAAGTATTTTTACTTGTATTTGTGTGTGTGTTGTGTCTATGTTTTCTTTTTTTTTTGTTTGTTTGTTTGTTTGTATATTTTGTTTATTGCCATAACAAACTAATCCGTGCGGGCTTCGCTTATTATCCTTCCGTCATTTTTGTACACATTTTATTTTTATTTATTTTTTATCTTTGTTTTTTTTTTTCATTGTGTCTAATTAACGTTATGAGTTTTGCTAAATAAATATATTTATTTATATATATATATTTTTTTTATTATTTATATTTCTTTAATATTTATGGCATATATATATAATATATTTTTTTTTTTATTATTATTTTTTATATGGTTTCGGATCGTTTACATCACGAGTTTTTTTTTTTTATTGCTAATTTGACGCTGTTTCTGTTATTTTCTGCGATTTCTCATTTCATTATTTTTATTTTTTCTTTTCAATTTCTTTAAACATTTTCTTTCATTGCTTTAGCTTAGACATACCACTCCTTAACATCCTTGGAGTCACGTTTCTTAGCCTTTGGCTGTACTAAACCAGCCATTTGTGGCCTACCATCGCTGCCATAGCCTAAGGAACCGCTGCCACTTGACATCATGCCACCACCAGAACCATTGTGTCCATTGTGATTATTAAGATGTGATTGTTGCTGCTGCTGTTGTTGTTGCTGTTGTTGTAATCCTTGTCCTGGCATAACACCACTAGATGTTTGATGATGTTGTCGCTGCTGATGATATGAACCATTTGTGCTTGTATTACCCAATAATGCAGCATTTGGATTATGTGAACCATATGCTGCAGCCTTTTCACTTTCTGTTTTATAGCCACGATCACCATTTGATTTAAGCCATAAGACTAACAATATAACCAATATGACAGCTATCAATATGCCAGCAACAATACCAATTATCATTGCAGTACGTTCCTCTTCAATAGAATTAATGCGTCCACCTTTACCTTTGGGTCGATAATTATTCATATTTGTATTATATGTATTGCCACCATATGGTCCATATGGTGGTGGATCTGGTTGTGGTGGCATTGGTGGTGGTAATGGTATCATTTGATGATCATCTGGTAATTGTATACGTTCATGATCACGATTACCAGCACCGCCAAGACCACCACCAATAGCTACATAAATATCTTGTGTTGTTTCACGTTCAGTTACTGTGGTGCGTAACTCTGGTATTGCTGTTGTGCTGCTGCTGCTGCTTGTTGTTGTTGTTGTTGTTGTCGTTGCTTTTGCTGTTGTTGTTGTAGGGCTGCTTGTACTACGTTGTGTTGATGTGCTAGTTATACTGCTAGTACTGCTAGGATGACTGCTAGATGTACTACTGCCAGCGGCACTTGACATTGTTGTCACATAGTTAATAGTGCTGCTGCCAATGCTGCTGCTGCTGCTGCTGCTGCTACTACTACTGCTGCTGCTATGCTGCTGCTCAGTGGTAAGCTCACTGCGTCCAGTTGTTGTTGCGGTGACCAGCTCATTATTAGACTCTGTAATGATTTTTTTTTTTAATATTTAATATTTGCAAAATAATAATAAATGTTGCTTGTGTCTGTGTGTGCCAGTGCATATGTGTGTGTGTGTGTATTGTGCCCGCTGCCCACATAAAAAAAATATACAAAAAATACATTGTTAATGCCGCATGGCAATTGCATTTAAAAGTTTATTGAACATAAAGTTAAAGAGAGCTTTAATTTTATTTAATTTAAATTGTTATTTGAAAGTATAATGCTGTGCATCGACGATTGGTTGATATGTACACTTGGAATACATAATACATAATACACATAAATATATATATATTATATATAGTAAGATATATATAGTTATAGATATGTGTCTGTGGTTTTTTTTAAATTTTTTAATTTTTTTTTTTTGGGTTAAGCTAAGAGATGTTGCATATGTCAATAAACTATGCAGCAAAAAATTAAAAAAAAATTAATTAAAAATAAAAATAAAAATACTTTCATCATTACATAAACATATATGGTACATATACATATATATATGATATAGTTAATATATACTCTATAAGCACATGAACTGTGCCTGCCTGCTGCTGGCTCATCTGCTGCTTCTTTATCTCCAACATTTAACAGTTATGCATCCATTATTATTTTTTTATATATATTTCAGCCTACTCAAAACGCTAATGATCGCTGTGTAGTTGTTGTTGTTGTTGTAGTACTTTGTTGTTATTGTTGTTGTTGTAGTTTGTTATAATACTCTTTGTTGTTGTTGCTTTTTTATTTATTTTTTTTTTGGTTGGTGGTATTGCTCAATTAGTTATATACAGTTGTTGTATATAGTTCATATATATCATATTAACATTTTTATCATTTTTTTATCATTTTTTTTATCAGCTGCCTAAATACGCAGTATTTTAGTCTTAGTCTATGTGCATTGCATAAACATAAACATAGTAAGTTATATATATATATATATAATAGTTTTTTTTTTTAGTTTTTTTTGTTCAACATTTATATTAATTTACAGAGTATCCAAGGCGCAATCACAGTCAGAAATATGAAGATGTGTTCACATTCTGAAAGAGACACATAAGGCGTACTCATTGTCAGTTCAAATTAGAAGCATCATCAACAACTGAATGTATGAGCGCTGAGCTGAAGGTTGAAGGTTGAAAGTTTGAAGGCTGAATATGATACGAACTTTTGTTTTTTTTTTTTTGTTGATTTTTTTTTTTTTTGCTATGTGAAATTGATTTTTGATTGCGAGGGGAGGAAACTGAAGACTGAAAGTTTGTTGTTTTTTTCTTTTTTTTTTTTTTTTGGCGAAGGCTGATCAAATGTCTGTGGACTGTGAGAATATTGTGGCATTTGTTTTATTTATTTTTACTTTTTTTTTCTTTTTCTAGAGTATATATATAACTATGTATGTATAAACGCAGCTATATGTCTATATATATATATATATATATATATTGCTTGCTAGTTATATGCAACTTTGAAAGCATTGAACAAAAAAAAAAAAAAGCTTTGCATACTTTGCGGCGCGCGCTAAAATCAACCCAGAGAAACAAGAATAAGTAAGAGCTGAGCGAGACTAAAATAAAACAAAAAGCAGCTTAACAAGGCAAATACATATATACAACTATACAGTTATATATTATATATATATATATACATATATATAT